>JAJHSJ010001797.1:0-40679 GCA_021015155.1 Magnolia officinalis
CCCGCGGTAGTCGGACTACCACGAGCGGTAATCCGACTGCCACTCCAGAAACGAACAGCTGTCTCCTCTAAGCAATAACTGTCTCTCATCCTAAAAGTCAACTTTCATATATATATATATATATATTATATATATATATATATATATATATATTCTATATATATAACCCCTCTACCTACCTTATTTACCATTTTACCAACCCTCAAGAGCCAATGAGAGCACGCGCCACATGGCATTTCTCTGTTCTCAACCAATCCCAAGCTGTTATGTCAGCTTTTTACCCTTCATAAGCCTAATAATTACCACATTGCCATCAGAATAGGCTATAAATAGCCCTCTCCTCTTCACATTTCAGAGATAACAATTCCAAGAGAGAAAAAACTCTTCTCATTTCAAGAGAGAGGGGGAGAGAAAGGAAGTGAGTGAGAGTGAGAAGCAGCTCCAAAGCCTCTAAGTTTAGATTTTTCAGCTACCCCTTAGCCTCCTCCCAACCTTCCCAACCCCACAAGCCTAGCCCGGATTGATCATGGTGTAGTCCATGTCTTAGCCTACTCAAGATCGAGCCAAAGATCTTTTCATTTTGTTTACATATAAGCATTCATCATAACATCTATTCCCTTCTTAACTCCCTTGCTTCTCTAGATTTCTAGTGAACGTATGCTCTGTGACTTGTCGTACGTTGGATCCTGTCACATCAGAAATTCTTTACGATCTAATCCACTTTTCTTTGCCTTTTTGCATAAGCATTATCACATCTGCATTATAGACACATCGTTGGATGCCGAAATCTCGGATCTTACCGCATTAGAAATCCATGTGTGCCTAGTCCTACTTCGACCACATCATTCATCCTTTTATATTTCCTTACCACAGCAAGTAGAGACCGTATATTTGTACGGGCAGAGAGGGTGCCTAACACCTTCCCTCTTTGTAACCGAGGTCCCTTACTCGGAATCCCGGATCGTAGACCAGGAGTCAATCTAAGGTATGAGGAGCTTTGGATTTTTTCAACCTTACATATTCCGCGGGTTCTAACCG
This sequence comes from Magnolia officinalis, assembly GCA_021015155.1. Classification (NCBI taxonomy): domain Eukaryota; kingdom Viridiplantae; phylum Streptophyta; class Magnoliopsida; order Magnoliales; family Magnoliaceae; genus Magnolia; species Magnolia officinalis. Next base: position 1,039 of record JAJHSJ010001797.1, read on the forward strand.
ACTACGGGATTTTGAGATTAAGTGGTTAGTGGCGACTCCAAACTCACAATCAAGATTACGTATCTCCCCACAACATACAAACACATGCACAAAGAAAAACAAAAGCCAAGATCACCTAAAGAACGTGGGCGCCGATCTCACAGCGTTCACACCTACAAACCAACGATTTAAAGTGATTATGACTGAATCGCTATTTTGCTAATTGTGAATAGGCCACACTATGAACTTAGGTAATATAAACCCTAATCATTGTACACAACAAATCTCGTTACCTAATTCATTTAAAAAATGCCCCGATTATCGAAACAAATTCTAAACTGCTCGTTAGTGGGTAACCAAACCCGAAACTATAGAAAAACATTCATCTTAGTGGGCTTGACGTCCATCGCGAGTGGCGAATCGAGAAAGTGCCCAGAACATTTCAACTTGGTCCAGAGGCCGAGTGCTTAAAATCTGCGAATACCTTAGGCTGAAACCTGAAACTTAAGTGAAATAGACATTCCACTCTTTTGCGAAGTTATCTTTTTTACCATTATATTGCAACCAAACTTGAGGTGCAAGTTAAAGATATTTCCTCACTCATATCTGTATAGCCGCATTGATCCCCAACGACTGTCTATCGTAAGTGGAACCCCCACAACTGATCGAAATGTCCGATCATTACCCGGCAGGACACCTATTCCATGGTGTAGATAGGTCAATGGGCCCCCGTAAGGCCCCGTAAGTTAAGAACAACCTCCCCTAGGGTAGTTTTATTAAGAAAAGGGGCACCGGAGCTATTTATGCACATTTTGGCACTATAAATAGCCCCCCATTTTCACCTTCTCACTCCTATAAAATTTCCCATTTGAAATTTGAGAGAGAGGGGAGAAGAGGGAGAAAAAGGTGTGGGAGAGGGTCGATTAGAGGATTCGCCCCATCCCTACTAGCCGGCAACATAGCCGCGACTGCACCGTATTGCCGGAGTCACCCAGATGACTATTGGAAGTAATTAATGAAACTCCTTTTTGAGGTTTGAGTCTTGAAGGTTGAATGCATGGATCCTTACAAGCAAATTGCAATGATATAGGGCATCGATAAACCATCCCACGGAGTCCTATCCATATGAGCAAGTCTGAATTTAACGAATCAACCCAAGGTGCGGACCATTATACTTAGGTTTCCATTTATCGACCCTTGATGGTCTCAGTTAATGATGTCCTTTATGAATGGCTTGTCGATTAATAGCATGTCCATTTATCGACCTATCATTATTATGTTACAGTTTTATTTTCTCATTTGTGTATATTTTCGTGCACTCCCTCTTCACACTGACACGAAAGGCCTTCTCAACCTAAGGATTAAGGAATTTATTATATTCAAAGAGAACTTTGCTATCTATCATTTTAAACGATTTTTCTTCAATGGTCACAAGTCTTGCATACTACTCTTTCATGTTCTCTTTATCAAACTTAAGAGTGGAAAGCTTACCTTAAGACTCGTCCTCTTCAGACTTGCTAAATAAAAGTACTGTTGGTATGAAATTAAGATTTTTGATCTCTTTGAACAACTTTCGCTGTCTATTTAAATGAGTAGTTGACTTCTCAAGATTCTTACTGTATCATGATTTGCAGTGTATACATTTAATCTTCACCGCACTATTAACTATAACTTCTTCAAAGTCATCTCACACAATTGATCTTTTCTATCTTTTGATTGCAACTGAAGACTATTCCCCCTTCATAATAAGAGGAAATGTAGCTGACGCACTGGCACCGGGGTAGTTGAGACTTCCTCACTAACCATATATAAATATAAAGATAGAAAACTAACTTTTACGTACTTATCAACACAAAAGTGGTGTTTATTTAAATGCTCTATAAATTTTCTAGAATTGCCTAAGTGTTTAAATCAGTAACCCATTCAATGTTAAATAGATTGTAATGCTTTCATTTTCTAATTTAAATGTCACGCCAAAATTTCAGCAGCATCTCCCCTTATCTCTCCAGATATATTAATCATGTATTTGATTCATACATCAACTATACACAAAAAGTGTGGATATTTGATGACGAAAACAAATGAAAAAAATATATCTAGAGAGAAAAGTTGAGACGAACTGGAACATACATATGCATTTAAATTAGAATAAATGAAAGTATTCTTATCTATATATATTCAATCTCGAACTTTAAAAAAATGAAAAATTTAAGAATTTTATGCCTTCAAAAATATGTAAATATATTGAATTTATGCTTGGCAACATAAAAATTCTCAAATGGGTAATTGATTATCCTACACTATAGCAATAAAAAAAATATAATATAACTAATTGAGTAATAACAATAACAACAATTTAACATTAATATTAACAATATAACATTGACATTAATAATAACAATAATAAAGAATTAACATTAACATTAACAATGTAAAATTCACATTTTAAATTACAGCATTAACATTCACATGTAATAATAACATTAAGTCATTAACAATCTAAATTTTATTATTCACATTCTAACAATAACATATGTGAATATTTATTAACAACTAACATTAATATATAAATATATTTATTGTTACATTATACAATCATCCCATAAATCCATCTAACCATCATCCATCAATCTCTATAGGGTTTTAGGGTTTTATATATATATATATATATTATATATATATATATATATATATCTATATATCTATTATAATATATATATATATATTATATACCGGGTTTTTATGTATGATATCTAGAGTTTAGATTTAGGGTTTTGATTTAATACTTCTATATCATCTCTATCCTATATAATATCTAATTTTTGGCATCGACCGGCAATCGAGCCGTCATGAACAATAGGGTGGCCAATCGAGTCTAATTTTTAAATATATGTAATAATTAATATGTTATAATATATCTAGTGTTTTGTGTGTTGTGTGTGTGTGTGTGTGTGTGTGTGTGTGTGTTGTGTGTGTGTGGTTATGTTAAGGCAATATTAGAAGAAAAAAAAAAAGTTATAGTGATGAATGAACGCAATTACCCAACAATATAATAAGAGATTTAAGCAACATTAACTAATTGAATAGTAAAAATGAAAAGAGATAAATTTCCATCCACTCATAAAATATTACAATTTAAGCCATAAAAAAATAATAACAAATATCCTGATATAACTTGTAAGCAAATGAAAGAGAAATAGAAGGCAGTGTTTTATCCTGTATACAAATGAGTGCTTTAATCGATTCATGTGTAAGTGAGCTTCAATACTCGTTTACGACCCTATTACCCGTATTAAAAGCAGATTTTGAAGCCACAGTTGAAATTGGAATTGGTAATGTCTCGTGCCATTAACAAGAGCACAGAGTATTGTGAATCACGAGATTTCATCTTCCACCAGTCCAAAACATCAAATCCATCACCTTTGAATTTTACAAGTGGCTTCTTGAGATAATTTTCAAGTTCTGATACAAGTGTTTGCATTTGAGTCTCAAGTCGCTATGCTACAAAAGACATGAAATCATCTACCATTTCTTCTGACGGTTCATCAACAGCAGAACATAACCTATATGAGGAGATTTGTCTTTTGCGACGCACACATAGAAATTGTACAAATCATTGACTGCATCACGAATCTTATCGACCTCAGGAGCACTCATCGCACCATACAACTTACTACATATGAATTCAACCATGATCATCTTGTATCGATGATCTAGAATGACTACAACAGCCATTACTAAACTACACTCAGACCAATACTTATCAAACTTTACTTGAGTACCCATGATAATTAATTATAAAAAGTCCAGTCTATTACTGCTTTTGCGTGAGACATCTTTTACCTTGCAAAGTTCTGACAGAAATATATTTGTTGTCAGATACTTGCTTCCTGAAAATTTCTTCGTACTGTTGTAAAAAACTGAAAGGAACTTGCGAATTGATCCAGCTCTTAACCAATCATCTTCAGAAGGCAACCAAAGATACGCACTATCATGCTCCGTATAGTGAGATAATGCATGTTTGAAAGTTATCGCTGAATGAGGAAATAGACCGTAGATCAGATATGAACATTTAACTAGGTTATATGGAAGCATACTATCCATCTAACCTTGAACTGTCCAAAATGGGACAATTTAAGTAATTTCTATGCCACTAAAAATACACTATATCTATGTATGACCACATAAAAATCCTTAAATGATCAACTAATTATCTAACTCACAATCACAAGTCGCAATTAAATCTTAAATTAGTTATCCATCCAAGGTTGGATAGATTGTAATACTTTCATATTCCCATTTAAATGCCCAGGCCGAAAATCCGGCAGTATCTCCCATGCCTCTCCAGATAAGTTGATCTTCTATTACATTCCGATGTCAAATATTTAAGCAATGAGAAGATATTTGTCATTGAAAATGAAACGGAAGAAATATATCCAAAAGAAATTAATGAAATGAACCGCAGATCAAGCATGAATATTTAAATAGGTTATATGAAAGCATACTATCCATTTAACTTTGAATGGTCCAAAATGGAAAAATTTAATCGATTTCTATATCACAAAAAACACAATGTATTTATGTATGGTCATATAGAAATCCTCAAATGGCCAACTAATTATTTAACTCACAATCACAAGTCACAATAATTTGCTAATTGCAATAAGCAATGTAAATGGTAATTCCAACAAATTAACTACTAATTACAAATTATACAAACACATTAAGCAGTAAGCAAGCCAGGGTATTTAAACATATTAAATATATTAAATATTTAAACAATAAATAGTAAGCAAATTATACAAACATATTAAGCATATTAAGCAGTAAGCAAATTGTACAAACATATTAAGCATATTAAGAAGTAAGAAAATTATATAAACATATTACGCATATTAAGTAGTAAACAAATTATACAAATTATACAAACATATTAAGCATATTAAACATATTAAGCATATTAAGTAGTAAGCAGTAAACAAATTATACAAACATATTATGCATATTAAGAAGTACGCAAATTATATAAACATATTAAGCATATTAAGTAGTAAACAAATTATACAAATTATACAAACATATTAAGCATATTAAATATATTAAGCATATTAAGTAGTAAGCAGTAAACAAATTATACAAACATATTAAGCAGTAAGCAGCCGGACCACCAGCGAGTCAGGGCCGGACCACCAATGAGCCAGGGTGTAGACCACCAGCGAGTCAGGGTTGGACCAAAGCTAGACCACAAGCGAGCCAAGTCCGTACCAACAGTGAGCCAGGGTCAGACCAACAACGAGCCATGACTGGACCACCAACGAGTCAGAGCGGGCCATCGCTCCAAAATACACCAAAAAAAAAGAACCTATGGTACCTACCTGATCAATGGAGGAAGATGAAAGGTGATGATGGGTGTCAGGCTGTTGAGTGCTCGGATCGAGATGGGTGAGTGCAGCGCCGCTCGTTTGGGTAGAGAAGGGTTAGGGATTAGGGCTTCATTCGGGTGAGGGTAGTAAAAAAGTAAAAATATATTATATAGTACCCGACTGGATCAGATCGAATAGGATCCAATCAGATTGGATTTCGGATCGAATCGGTCCGGATTGACCACTGATCTGAACTTGACTCGATGTACAGTCGGACCTAAGTGGGCCTACTCGATCTGACCCGATCTTGGCCTTCAGTTCGGATCGGATCAGGTCATATCCGTCGTATCGGCCGGATTCTGCCCAGCTCTAGCCTTGATCACGTTATAACTGACGATTAATTTAATTAATAAACCCATCGAGTTCGTTTTTCCTTCATCACGGCTCAGAATCCGGCGTGTGTTACCGCCACTGGGGCCTGCATGCTGAGATGATAAGGTGATTTGAACCATCTACATGATATTTGCTAGAATAAATACGATGCTACAGTTGTGATTGTAACCTTTGATTGTTCAAGTTGAATGCGAGCCATTGAAACATTTCCTTCCTTTGCTCCACATTAATTCACAAGCAGTGATGGAAATAATGATAGTTTCTTCTCGTGGCCCATATGGCATATGTTCAACAACATGGACGTTTCCAATCATCTGACCGCTTATCATGTGGGACCCTATGGGAGGCTGCACACGCTGTATCATAAGTCGCGACTGAGGCAAAACAAAGTAGCATTTACAAATACTCGGTCTTAAGCCTCATTGCACACCACACGTTCCGACGTGCCCAGGTTTGGACATGTGGGTCCATGGTCTGCGACCTACTTCACTGGGCCCCACCACCATTAGCCATTAGGGTTTGACGGGAGTTATTTGACACTAAACTCACACCTTCATGAAACCTTGCCAATACACACGCAAGCACACGTGATAACATGACACACGAGTGCAAGATCCGAGCTTTCCATTAGGTGGGGTATGCGGTTAATATCTTCTAGCCTAAAATTCAGATCGTTTCCCTCCTAAGGTGGACCACAATGTATGAAACAAATACATGGCTAGTTAACGTTGCATCAACCGTCCGTTCGTTTGTTCAGTGTGACGCATCGGAGTGAAATGGACTGATTTTAAGAGGTGAAGATATGAACAGTGTGGCCCACTAATGAAAAGATCAAATCGTTGGCACGTATCCATGCGGGTGGATGGGTGGTGCTGAACCAGAACTCTCTCCCGAGTATGATGTAATGACCATCAATCTTCAGTTTTCTTAACCGTCGATCTGTAGGCTTATAGCCTCAATCTTGGAGATCTTTATCTAATCGTCAATCAGAAGCAAGGAACATCAGATCAACGGTCTGGATGACAGAAGCATGGGCCCTATTTGTGCGTGCATCAGGAGACCATTCAAAGTTCTGTTGCATCCGTAGTACACTGGAATATAATTCATGCCACCCAATCATCTACAACATCAAATTTCTTTGGGGCCCACCATATTGAATATGTAAATCAACTCCGTCCATAATGTGAGAACCCTTATACGAACCGTAAATAAAAAATATCGTCCGGAAATAAAACAATCATGGGCCATATCAGCCGGAAAAATGTAAAATTGCTCCCTGAGCCTCTAATTTCTTGCGGTGTGGCCCAACTAGAGTTTTCGATCAGGTTAACTGGTTGATGAGATATACAGACCAGGATGACCTACAAAAAATGCTATGGTTGGTATCCATGCTCATCGTCTTCTTTGGTGTGGCCCACCTAAGTTGTGGATCTGACTTATAGATTTTCTACAGAGCTTAGAATACAGTTTAGATATGATGGACGGATTGGATTTTATATATCCAACATTTTGGATCCCACAGAGATTGAGTGTCTTAGGCAGGTGCTTGAAACAGTCCTGGAGACTATTCCCCTCCAGTTTGGAAGCGGCTTCGGTAGATTTCTTATTGTGGGGGCCGACATCCACGCCGTCCATACGTTTTGAAAGCTCATTTAGTACATGACACAAAACTGAGAGAATATTCAAATCTCAGGTGGACCACACCATAGGAAACAGTAGTGATTAAATATCCACCATTAAAAACTTACTAAGGACTTCGGGGATGTTTATTTACCGTCCAACCTGTTGATAAGCTCACAAATAGCCAGATAAAAGGACCAAGTAAACATCAGCTTGATCCAGAACTTTTGTGGCCCATAAATATATATATTTTTTAATGGTCATTCATCATGATTTCCTGTGGTGTGGTCCATTTGAAATTCTGATCTGTTTTCATTTTTGAGATCATGGCATGAAAGAACTTGAGCTGTCAGAAACGGTGGACGGCGTGGATGCAAGGAACATTGTTTAAGGGGGCCTACAGTCAGGGAAACACCGACCTCAGTGGATCCCGGACCGACCGAACCCGCTTCCACCCATACGTGGTCACTGGTCTGCATCCGAGGTTCCGAACCAGCGACTTTGAACAAGTCCCCCGCCGCCGCCCTTAGGCCTACACGTGTCGACATCCTTCCCACTCGTGCCGATCCCTACGGTCTCGCACGTGCCGCCACGTAGTGACCGTTTTATAACATCCAACTTTCCCGTCTTTCCCATTCAATCTCCCCACTCTCTCTCTCTCTCTCTTCTCCGCCATGGCCGTGCCTTCTACTCCTATCCTCAAAGACGAGCTCGACATCGTCATCCCCACCATCAGGAACCTTGATTTCCTGGAGATGTGGAGGCCTTTCTTCCAGCCATACCATCTGATCATCGTCCAAGATGGAGATCCGACGAGGTCGATTAAGGTCCCTGAGGGGTTCGACTACGAGCTCTACAACCGCGACGATATCAATCGGATCTTGGGTCCCAAAGCGTCCTGCATCTCATTCAAGGACTCTGCTTGCCGTTGCTTCGGCTACATGGTGTCGAAGAAGAAGTACATTTTCACCATCGACGATGATTGCTTTGTAAGTTCTGGAAGTCCATTGCTTGGGTAATTTTGGATTGGGGTAAATTTTTGGATTTTGGTTGATGGGCTTTTTTATTTTGGGGAGAAATGTTGGATTTTGGGTGGTTTGGGTTGATGGGCTTCTTTTATTTTTTTTGGTTTTGTGGTGAAATATTGGATTTTTTTTTAGGGATTTTGGTTGGCAGGCTTTTGAATTTGGGGAGAAATGTTGGAATGTTTGGGGTTTGAGTTGATTTTTTCCTTCTTTTTGCGGTGAAAGATTGGATTTTTGAGGGAATTGGTTGGTGGATTTTTGGTTTTGGGGGTGAAAGATTGCATTTTTCAGAGGATTTTTCATGGGTTTTGGTGGTACTTGAAATGTTGGAATTTCTTTTATCTACATTTGGAGTCTTCTTCTTCTTCTTCTTCTTCTTCTTCTTCTTCTTCTTCTTTTAATATGGTATTTGGAGTAATTATTCTGATATCATGATTTCATTCTTTTTCTCTGCAGCAATAGCCATTGTAAGTTGGATGGGTTGTGCTGTTTTCTATATAAGCTTTGAGTTTAATCGTTTTTAAGATTTTCTTTCCCTATGGATCTACATTTGAAATTGAGACATCCATTTTTTAAAATGGTTTTGAGACTTAAATCATACAATGCCTTTGTATACTTTTGACTGTCTAATCATACAATGCCTTTGTTTCTTGAGCTTTGGCGATTGATTTTCTTTGGGGTCTTGTGTGGATTTACTTTTTAGTTGGAAGAAAATGCCATCACACCACTGACAGGGCATAGGAGTACAAGATCTGACTTTCCATGCAATGGGCCACATGGTTTAGATCATCTGGCCCCAAGATCTGGGATGTTCATTCCTCATGTAGGCCAGAGTTTACAAACTAATGGAGGACCTGCATTTTTTTTTATCTCATAGCTGTTCATTTGTATTGTATGCCGTGGCCCACCCTTCTTAGGAGTGAACCTGCCTGATTTTTATGGCAGATGGTTTAGACAGTGTGGCCCAAGCAATAGAAGCTCAGATCTTGGACATATGTGTCATATTGGCATGTGTAGATGAGCGGGCTATAAACTCCTGTAGGCTTAGCAAACCCTGAAGGTCGGTTTAGATTCGTCTAATTCTACTGTTTATAAATTTAAATTTTGAATTCTGATCTCGGGCTGCCTGATCCCGAGCAACATAGAAGTGAAATGGTGATCGTAGTAGTACTTGCTACTTCAAGTTTGTGAACTGAACATGACAGGGAGATTTGAGTAATTCATTTGATTTACATACTCATTTTGATATTTATTTTCACAATATTCATGTGAAATGCACATGGGTTCTGTTCGTCTTGCTGGCTCATTCGTGGTCGGTCGGTTATGCATTATAGTAGCATGATTTGTGTCACCATCAATAAAGAAAAGTAGAAGTTTGTATTGGTTTTTTTTATACTTTTTAGCCATTGCTGATAGAGCGCATGTTTGGTAGACGCCTGAAAATGAGTTCATCTTGTTTTAGTGAAGGAAAGCTCATCTGTGACTACTAGTAGGCACACAGGAGAGTGCCTGATGCTTCCATGAGGGGAACGGCTTTACACGCATGAGATCCACACTGTCCATCAGGTATAGCATGCCTTGTTTGCCCTTGATCCAAAAAATCAGGCTGATTCAACTCTGGCGGGCCACCCCATAGGGAATTTCATGTGTTATGACCCACCTGAGCTTCGGAATAGTGTGGTTTTGGGAACTGTTTCTTCCTGATGAGGCGAGTTAGATGAAATATAGACAGCACCGTGAACCCTCACGGCCCATAAAACCAATGTTTGGTGTTCCACACCAATTGTTGCCTATGATGTGGCCTACGTAAGTTTTCGATCATCATGATTTCTTGTTCCAGCCTGACTGAGAGGCAGCATACTTGATGAACGGCTTGGATCTAAAGAAAGTTCGACCTACAGGGTGGTGGGTACACCATACACTCTCCGCATACCTACTAGTATTCAGGCTGTCGTGGTGCTTTAGTTAATCATAATCATGTGTTAGAGATCATAATAACTAATACATAATTACATAGTTCCATGTTTTTCTCTGATAAGTAATTCATAATTCCATGTTAGTTAACCATAATTGTGTATTAGAGATCTCTAATACATAATCGTGGTCAACTAAAATGAGATGAACCCATTCTCAAGCATCTGCCAGACAGGCTCTAAAGATCATTTAGGTGTGTTTTGATCTAAACCCATTTCACATGGGGTGTGGATATTTTGGTGCAACTGATAGTAATCTATTCAGCTGTGTTTGGGACGACCCAGAAAATCAAAACTGCATTTTATGTGATATATCTTCCTGCCAGTTTTGCCCAATAATCAACATCCATTTTGTTTCAAGGACTTGAAATACAAGGATGTGGATTTGGTGGATGTACGTTCTGCTCACCCTCCTTCGCAAGAGACATCTAAGCAAACCATTCATTTGTTGCAGTTTTAATCACTATGTTCATATGCGGTTGAGATTTTTTTTTGGATTTGATTTATTATATTCTATTGTGTAGGTTGCTAAAGATCCATCGGGAAAACAGATAAATGCTCTGGAGCAGCACATAAAAAACCTTCTTAGCCCTTCGTCTCCCTTTTTCTTCAACACTCTATACGATCCATACCGAGAGGGTGCTGACTATGTTCGTGGATACCCTTTTAGCCTACGAGAAGGAGTCCCTACGGCGGTCTCTCATGGCCTTTGGCTCAACATCCCAGACTATGATGCACCCACCCAGCTTGTGAAACCACGAGAGAGAAATACCAGGTAAAAAGGATCCTTTAACTGCACAAATGGTTTTGTAGGTGATTTAAAAAGAAAATTGACTGACATGACTTATTTGTGTCTTGACGTTTGTGATAGGTTTGTAGATGCAGTTCTAACTATACCCAAAGGGACCTTGTTCCCGATGTGCGGGATGAATTTGGCATTCAACCGTGAACTGATTGGCCCTGCAATGTATTTTGGACTAATGGGTGATGGCCAGCCGATTGGACGATACGATGATATGTGGGCAGGATGGTGCACCAAGGTATGATATTTTCCCCTTGTGATTTCTTTTATCTCCATGTTTTCTGAGTTTAGTATATTATCATTCTACCTTCCAAAATTTTAAATGGTTGAATGGTACTTAGAATTACACATATTCATTTGAATGTGTTCGTGGGGTTTTACACAAGGTATTAAAAAACAGTTCCATAACAGCTATAATGGAATGGTAATGGTGGTACTCGATTTTGTGATACAGAGACTCTAACACCTAATTTTAAAAAAACATTGCCTGTGACAGATGATATGGACCGATATGTTTTCTTTAGAAAAATTTTGATTGGTATAGGGCTATTTGTAATGGTCATATGGCCGGCTGTTATCATTAGTTCGTTACCAAATACCTTTTACTTTGAACTCTCAGAAGAGTATCTATGGTGGAAAAACAGAACCCGACCTATTGAGTTACTAGTTCTCTTTTCTTTTCTTCTTCTTTTTTTTTAAAAAAAAAATAAAATCTTTGGTGTCTCGAATAGCAAATTCAGTGGTTTCAGCTAGTAGTTGAAATGAGCAAAAAAGATCAATTTGCATTAGTGCTTTCTGCCGACCCGCAACTCCTGAGGCACTTCAAAATGTACCATCTACCTATGAATATCGTGGTTTGCTGGGCCCACATGCTTATATGAAGCTGCCCATGTACAAGGTCCATGTATGGTTTCAAAGTGGTCCATTGGGTGGCTGTCATCAATCATATGGATGCCCTGGCTTAAGCATAATGCTGGTCCACTTATCAGGTGGGCCACAATGTTAGAAACAAGCAGAACAGTGTAGGAAAACCTAATCAGTTCTTTCATCTGTCTGTTTGGGCCACCTTATCAGACTATCAATGGACTGACCTTAATTTTTGGCCAGGGTATCCAAGGCTGGGGACCCACCATGTGTGGGGCTTGGACTTCATGCCCGTGTGGCGTGTACCATAGTTCAAAAACCTGAAAACTCAACTCAACTCGATGTCCAATTGGGTCTACATTGGGTCAGCTGAGTCTTCCTCTTTTACTCTAATATTCATCATATTGGATATTAAGTACGCACACAAAAAGAACTTAACACAACTGAAGCACTTGCTTGGCTGGGAGGTATTACGGTTGACCAGGCGAGTAACTCAGTTGAGTCACATTGAGCCAATTAAGTTTATGAGATTGACTCGGCATGCCTTGTCGAGACTTGATCGAGTCACTCCTGTCAATGAGATTCCAAGATCGAGTTTTCTCGGTCGAGTTTCGAGTCAAGTCACTGGGTTATGGAACTAGGGTTTTTTTTTTTTTTTTTTTGTGTTTACTTTCGCCAATGTATAGATTCGAACTAGTTTGTATCGAAAGCTAGTTGAATCAGCAATGTCTGGACACAATCATTTCAGGTGATCTGTGACCACTTGGGGTGGGGCATCAAGACGGGCCTGCCGTACATCTGGCACAGCAAGGCGAGCAACCCCTTCGTCAACCTCAAGAAGGAATACAATGGGATCTACTGGCAGGAGGAGATAATCCCATTCTTCCAAACTGCAGTCCTTCCAAAGGACTGCACCACCGTCCAGAAATGCTACATTGAACTCTCAGTGCAGGTGAAAGCCAAGCTTGGGAAGATAGATCCGTACTTCCTCAAGCTAGCTGACGCCATGGTTACATGGATCGACGCTTGGGACGAGCTCAACCCAGCTGCCAAGCTTCAAAACGGCAGTGCTCCCAAATAGAGATTTTGATTAACGGTTTTTCCCCTTCAATGTGTTAGTTACTCGACTCAGTTTATTAGCTGTAACTCTATTTTTTCCTCTCTTCGAGTTTTAATCCGTTAGCTGTTTTTTTTTTTTTTTTTTTTAATTGGTGGATGTATGTTATTTTTATACTTACCCTCTTTGAGGTTAATAAAAATATTTATGTATGGTTTTTATATTTGATGTGAATGCAGCTAGCATGCCTGTATTTTAAGCCATGACTCTCAGGAGTTTCAACATCCGGTCAAGGGTTCGAGTATCCATGTGGTGAAATCCCACCATGGTGTGAGTGTGTGGGGGTGTGTAAAAAAGAAGAAGCCAAGAACCAACTGATTAGTGTCGCCCAATTTGTTGGGCTACAATTCAAAAATTCATACTAAATGGTTGGTGATTAGTGGCACTCATTGTGGGTGGGCCATAATAAAAAAAGAATAACACTAAATAGTTAGTTGTGGCTGTTTGATTTTGGCCGCTAAATGCATGGTTAAAATGATTATAACCCTAGCAGCTTTTGAACTTCCAATATTTAAAGAATACAAATTTTAAATCAAGTTGGTTATTTTGGGATTCAATTTTTAAACGTATTAGAAGACACTTTAAATGAAGTTAATGGTATTTTGAAAATTGGAATTCATCTGCCAAAAGGCTACAACAGCTTTGATTTTACACATTTTTTTCATTTCTTTGATGGGGTTCTTTGCCACTACCCATCACAGAGTGTAGTAGGGATACCAAGACACAAAGGTTTAGTGGGGCTATTGTGATGACCATGTGAAATAGGTGTTGTATATTTGTTGTGCTGGCTCATGTTAAGGGGTTGTTTCGCACCATGGACTTGGGGGCATTTGAGGGGATTTCAAATCCCTTGGTATGTTTGGTACCATAAAGTAAATGGGAGTTTTAAATTCTCTCAAAGAGGGGGTTTGAGATCCATTCTGTAAGCTTGGATTACATCTAAAATCATTCCAAGAGTTGCATGTGTAACATGTGCGTCACCAGACTATTAATCTATTGGGCACCAGACTATTAATCTATTGGGCACGTCCCATTGATGATATACCAAAACAATTAGATTATTGATTGCATCACTATAATTACTTTAATATGATAATTTGCACCGTCCAAACATTGTTAATGTAAATCAACGGTTAAAAATCGTTGGCTAGTCACTCAAATGTGTTCTTGTGCTTGTGGCCCATCCGAGTCTTGGAATTTAATCATTTTCGGTTGAAGTATATATTTCAATGGGCTTGTTACAACCATTGTGTCAAACATTACATACATACACTGATTAGAAATGTTAAGGTTAATTTACTAATTAAATTCAAACCCTCGTAATGGATTGGAGGGGAATCTAAATTCAAGGTGCTAAACACAACAACACAACAGGAGGATTCCAAATCCAAAGGGTTTCAAATCTAGGGTTCCAAATCCACGCTTCCAAACAGGTCCTAAGACTTTAGTCCAAAACTAAAGAAGATCTAAAGATTAAGTGGGCGATGGTATAGGAAAAATGTGGAGTTTGATTGACCACTCTTTGAAATTATAGTCTTATATATTTGTATAGATCACACCTTTATTACAGTTTCTCTTTGTATAGCTCACACCTTTAAGTACCATTTCAATTGTTTTTTATTATTTCCTTTTGAATTTATCATATATTTCATTCCATGACAAGTAGGTGTCCGGCCTTAATGGCATAGCACTGCACACACACACTTAAGTGTTATGAGCATATGAAGTGGATGCATCAAAAGGTTGAGCTCACCAAGATGGGTGAATAATAAAGGCGGCCCGCAAGGGGTATAATCTGATTATTAGACGGTTGGTTTTGAACCACCCACTGTTGATATTCATGGTGAGATTGATACGATTTCGGAAGTAGGTGGGTAATATGGCTTGGATGGTTGGGATGGATGTATGAGAGTTGTATAGTGGCTGTGTGCATGCATATGAATGGTTGAAAAGTAGAATTGGCCATTTTTTGGGGTCTTTGCAAGTAAAGGTTGGAGGACTTCACACGTTGTTTGGGTGAGTTTAGGTAAAGGTTGGAAAACTTCATATCATTGTTTGGATGTATGGAAAATGCCACTCTTGACTAAAAAAAATAATTCTATATGAAAATGGAGAGCAGAATTTCCTGCTGTTTCAGTCCGCAAGGTTGGAGACTTCATGCACGAGGAAAATATGTTCTTTCTAAGTTGATGTGTGCTCTACTGGTAACGAGCAAATGTGGGGCCCATATGGTGAATGTATCACATCCAACCTGTCCATTGGATGCGTGCTCTCAAGTTAACCCCAAGGCTTGAAAATTAGCTCAATCCAAAACTCTAGTTGGTCATACCTAGAGCTAGACACGGGAGGACTTGACTTGTCCAACTCGATCTGAACCGAATGGGTGAGAGTCTATCCGAACGAGTAGGCTTCCACCCAATCCGAACTTAAACCGAGTCGAGTCCGAGTTACCCAGTAACTCGACTTGAAACTCGATCCGTTAGACTCAATTTGATCCGAAACTTGACTTAACTCGGATTTGGGTGTGTGTGTAACCTTTTAAGTATCTCTAAACTTACCTGCCACACTCCAGCCCGATCCGAATCCAAACTCTCTCTCTCTCTCTCTCTCTCTCTCTCTCTCTCTCTCTCTCATATATATATATATATATATATATATATATATATATATATATATATATATATATATATATCCGACTCGGTGCTAACTTGACTCGATTCGGTACATTTGACTGGTTCAGAATCGGTCTGGATCAATCCAGGAATACCGGACTCGGAACAGGTCAGGCATCAGGTCTGGCATGTTGGACTCAGTACCGAGTCAGGTCTAGTTCAGGTCAGGCAAATTTCAAAACCGAGTCAAGTCAGCCCTAACTCAGTCCGACTCGACTCGAAGCCTAGCTCTAGTCATAGCACAGGGGACAAGGTGGGCGTCCTCTTCCACCGTTGATTCTCACTGATTCCACCTGAGTTATGAAACAGCCTATTTTTATACTGACACCTGCACCAACGGCCTGGATTCCATGTACACAATATGATGGGCCACCCATGCAAATCAAGAGTGCATATTCCCTCTTAAATTTGTCCCTTTGCTGTGGCCCATCTAAGTTTCTATTTGTGCTGATTTTCGGGGCATGGTAACATTAGGTGACACATGGCATCTGATGGACAGCTAAGATGTCATGAAAAATCTTGTGGCCCCACTTCTACCCAGTACCACTGTAGCTTACGGTCCCGATGCCACTAGAGGATGGCGAGTCTTGCTTGATGGATGGTCCATATATATCAAACCAATATTGATCAATCATTTCCCTAACAATTAATTGAATGGTTAGGATCAAATCGATTAAAGACATTTTTGGGAGGAATGGGATTATCCAGGTAAATGATTGTTTCTATTACAATAGATCCGAACATTAAATCTAGCCATTGATTGGACAGTTAAAATATTAAGTTTGTTTAATCCCTAAGGCCTGCCAAACTGTCCCCACCGTCTGTTAGTTGGTTCTGAACTGTCCATTATTTATTTTTTATAGTGAAGCATGCTTGAAAATTCGACTCGCCTTGTTTGCTACGACTGGTTGTCTTTGTAGTGGGGTTGGCATTCTACACGGCATGGATGTGAGTCTTGGTCATTGTGTGGGCCCATGATGGAGAGTGATTTCGGGCCGTTTGGATGCAACTTTTGCAAAAGGCTTTTTCTATATAACTAACGTTTTCATTGACTAATAATATGATTGGTTTTGGATGAGTGGGCTTTTTAGTGCCTATTTTAACTAGGTTTCTTATATATTAATATAAAACCATGATTTCATCTACAAACAGCCCTTTTTATTTAGAATCCAAATACCATGTTCGCCACAAACATTAGATTCCTGTTTGTTGCCATCTAATTAGGCCACATCATCACCCACTGCATTTAATACGGTGTAGATTTCCTGCTAAAGCATTTTGCATTAAGTTCTTGTGCGACTCAGATGCTAAGCGGGGCTACTTTGATGTTTCTAAAAAAATTAACTCATTCATCCATTATTTCAGATTATTTTAGAATATGAGACCAAAACTCAAGGCGGCCATATTAGAGGAGGAATTTGACAAAAGAGTTTCCTATATGAAAACCTTTCTGGGCTCTACCTTGATGTTTACATGCCATCCATATGGTTTAGAAGGGGATGAAGTGAAAACACCATAAAATTAGCTTAATACAAAACTATTGTGGTGATGTGAATATTTCAATGGTAGTAACTGAATTCCCATTGTTTCTTTTTGTGTGGCCCACTTGAGTTTTTGATCTGTCTCAATTTTTTATGGGATGTCCTAAAATGAACTTGCAAAACGGATGGACGGATTAGATTTCACACAAACACCACAGTGGACCTCACCTTGCATCCCAAAAACTTCCTGGTAAAGGCTTTGGTAGGGAATAGACAACAGTGTTGAGGTGGACTAATCAATACGCAGAAAATAAGAAATTTTTGTTTATGACAAACAATGGATGCTGATAATTTTATTTACAGTGTCTCCAAATAAGGATAAATCGTAATGGCAGGATTGTCCAGTCCATTTGATTGTGGACCTGTGTTCCACCTAAAGTGGGCCACTTGACTTGGATGGTTGGCATTGGGAAAAACCAGTATGCCATTTTGTACGGAGGCAGTGTGAATGCACATGGACGGTCGAGGCAGGTACTTGTACGGCTTACGGCATATGTACGGTGGATATGTACATGCACATGGATGGTCGGGCCACCAAAGCGTCGGCATGCGTCTCTAGTTGGGCGCGGATTGGATACTGACAAGGTCAGTAGCGAAATTGCTACTGAAGTGACGCCACCAAGCTATGTGGACCCCACCATGATGTATGTATTGTATCCATACCGTCCAACCATTTTTAGAGATCGTTTTATGACATTGAAAAAGAGAATGAGATAGATCTAAAGGACCCCACCATAGAAAATAGTGGGGACAGTGACATTCACTGTTCAAAACTTCTTAGGGGCGACAGTAGTTTCAATCAAGATGATATTTTTGTTTTCACTTCATCTATCGCTATGTTAACTTATGAATAGGTTGGATCTCAAAAATACATCACAGTGGGCCTTATAAATGTTTCAACGGTGGGTGTGACTGCTCACTGTGGTGGATCCACTTGAAATGTAGATCTATCTCATTCTCTTTGTAATACCATAAAATAATCTCTACAAATAGTTGGACGGTATGGATACAACACACGCATCATGGTGGGGTCCACAGAGATTGGTGACGTCATGGCTACTGACCTTGTCAGTATCCAATCCGCGCCCCTCCTAGTTCATAATAAGTGGTCAATGTGGTGGGGTAAGTTAGGTCTTTTTGTTTTTCTTTTTGGGAGCAGTCCTCTTCTGTCTCTCGTTTTGGGATTCCGTTGGATTTGAATTTTGAATCGAGTGGTTGCCGTGGAGTTTGGTCCTTCTCCATGAAAGCTACCTACCTTCCCAATGGTAGTAAGAAATTTTTTCTAAAAGCATTTGCTGGATTTTCTACCATTTGATCAATGGATTTTGTAAACAAACAGGACAATGTCAGTGTTACAGCCGACGAATATATGGTTCTGGCAGACAATACAACTTTGTGAGTCGGTGCGGGTCGATGTAGTTCCCTGTGTGGTCCATCGAGATCGGTGGTGATGCAAGAGAGGACGTGAAGTCGAGCACCATCTTCCTCAAGAGGATAACTATTCCGAATCCACGGAACTTCTCTGGACTCCTCACAGAGACTTCTCGAATCCACGAGGAAAGAAAGCATAAAAATAGAAATAAATTCTAATAAATTCGAAATTGATTAATGAATGAATAAAAACGAGTTCACAACCCTTTAAATAGGGATACCAAGCAATGGGAAAGAAATCAGAATCAAACTACAACTAAAACTCTTAGAATTCGTGACTTACTATAAATAGTAAACTTACTAGCTATTTATAGACGGTCGTGATGTCTACTAGTGTGCAAGGTTTTCGGCCAAAAATATTAAGTGTCCTATTTGGCTTCACAAAACCGTTCTCCTAATTATTTTAAGCTCTTTTCACGTTGGGTGCAACTCCTAAGCCCAACGGATGAAGAGTTATAATCAAAATAAAACTTACTATTTATAGTAAAAATGAAATTAAAATAGGTAAACGACCGTTGATTCAGGGGTTTTTCGCAATTCTGAGCGTCGCAACCCGGCATAGCCGAGTTGGTTGGCTAAAGTAGCTCGTTTTACCCCAAAATCATATATTTTACGTCAGGTAACTCATTCCGGATTGGGAGATACGCCCGATCTAAGGTCCGATGGTCCGGATCACTTCTGTCGTCAACCGGGCCTTTTCTGATCCATCTTGGCCATGAAACTGTCCGCGACCCGCTCTACATCAGGTGGGGATCATGTTCAATCGTATGTAGAGCTGGGCGTCGAGTCGAGTCGGACCGAGTTAGGGCTTACCTGACTCGATCTGATTTTGAAATAGGCTTGACCTGAACTCAATCTGACTCGGTACTGAGTCCAACATGCTTGACTCGATCTTAATCTGGGTCTAGTTTGGACTGATTCGGACATAGTCCGACCCTGTCAGAAGTATCAAGTTGGGTTGAGTTGGCACCGAGTTGGATCGAGACATGAGAGAGAGAGAGAGAGAGAGAGAGAGAGAGAGAGAGAGGAGGAGGAGGAGGAGGAGGAGGGTGGTGGTGGTGGTGGTGGTTGTTGGGCTTGGAAAAGGAGGAGGATGAGGGGAGGGAGAGAGAAAGTTTGGGATTGGGTCGGGGTCATGTGCGGCAGATAGGGTTAGAGATAATTAGAAATTTGTTTTTTTTTTTTTTTTAAATTATTTTTATTTATAAATTTATATACCGAACCTGAGTCGAGTTGGGTTTCGGATTGAGTCGAGTCTGACTGGATCGAGTTATTGGGTAACTTGGACTCAACTCGGTTTGAGTTTGGATAGGATAAAGCCTACTCGGTTTGGACCGACTTACCCATTTGGTTCTCGGGTCTGAACAAGTCGTACGAGTCGAGTCATCTCGTGCCTAGCTCTAGTTGTACGTGAGTCTCATGTGATTTCAACTGAATGTTTTGTGTAATGGTATGAATTTAAGGTAGGAGGTGTTTCTCTCAATTCAGCCAATCAAGACCACTCATGTGACCAAAGGCCTAGATCAGAAGTACGTGTGCGTGTATGACTGTGTGGGCATGCTAGAGTCTGCTCGAATATTGACTGAAATGGTCGGTAACCTTACACCACGATGCATAGATTTGAGATTGAATATGGACCCAGAGTCATCTCGATCACCAAGTAATTGATTTAATGCATGCCGTACTCAGGCAATTTGAGCAAGGGAAGGGTTAGCTTTCACTAATGAGTTCTTTTTACCTTGTTTTAGTGATTACAAAATCGGCTGGTTTAAAGACCTTTTATTTTACCAGGACTTTAATGTGGTATTCCTCAACCAAAGTAAAAGATTTGTACATAACAGAATAAAGGCTAGCATAAAGACGATCAATCTTTATTAATGTGTTGGTCCTATTACAATCACCGTACTTTACACTCTTGTTCAAGCGAGAAGTAAGATAAATACTGACGTAGGGAGAGACGTGATGAGGTCAATCATTGTCTTCCTCAGGGGATATCTACTCCGAATCCATAGAGCTTTCTGGACTCCTAATTTTTGTAAGGCCTTTTCATCTTGGGCATGACTCATACAACTCAAAGGATCAAAAGTTATACTCGAACTAAAACTTACTATTTATAGTAAAAATGAAAATAAAATGGACTTTTAACCGTTGATCTAATGGAATCTTGTAAATCTGGCATGGGTAACCCAACATAGCAAGTTGGTTAGCTAAAGTAGCTTCTCCTACCCCTATGATGTGTCGAAAAACTCATCCCGATTTGCGAGATACAACTGTTTTAAGGTTCTGACAGTTCGAATCATTTCTACCTATGATCGGGCCTTCTTTGGTTCATCTTTGCCATAAAAGTGTCTGCGACCCGCTCTACATCAGTCCCCTCCACTTCAAAAGAACTCGACCTTGAGTTCTTGTCCAACCTTGGCTCATGGTACTCGGTCAGGTCCATAACGTTGAAAGTATGCAAGATCTATGTCATCCGGAAGATCAATAACGTAAGTATTATCATTGATCTTTTAGAGCATCGGTGTTGGTCCAATCTTTTTTGTTCTTCAACTTGTTGTAGATCTCGGTCGAAAATCTCTCCTTTGTGTAGATGTACCATAACATGGTTGCCCACCTCGACGCCTTTTGCCGCCGATGCTTGTCGACTTATTCTTTGTACTTGTCATTCGAAGCTTACAACTTTGCTTACACATCAGCATGAATGTCCATGATTCGGTCCACCATATGTTTTGTTGTAATGCTTATGCTCGGGAGCTTGGGCAAATGGACCAAGTCAAGTCTAAGGTGGGGCACTCGACCATAAATAATTTGAAACGGGGATTCCCTATTTAGTGGTTCATCATGTTGTTGAATATAAACTCCGCTTGAGACAAGACCAAAGTAGTGAGATTTCACTAGTGAGAGGTTTCCCAACTTGCGATTCGTAACTTTAATCTGTCTATCACTCTGTGGGTGGTTGGCACTACTGAACTAAAGTAGCATACTGAACTGATTCCACAAAGTCTGCCAAAAGCGACTAATGAACTTCATGTTATGGTAAGAAGTAATGGTCTTGGGAACCCCGTGTAGCCGTATGACCTCTCTGAAGAATAAATTTTTTACGTGTGTTGCATCGAGGATCTTCTTACATGAGTAAAGTGAGTCATTTTTTTAGAAATGATCTACTTATCACGAACACCAAATCTATGCCACGCTATGTTCATGGGAGACCAAGCACGAAGTCCATAGATAAGTCCTTCCAAGGGCCATCAGGCATAGATAACGGTGTGTAGAGGCCCATATTCTGAGACTACCCCTTGGAAGTCTGACAACCATGACAGCGTTGCACTACTTTATCCATGTCATATACTAATTGCGACCATTAATACCGTTCCTCAATGAGAGCCTGCATCTTGTCTTGCCCAAGGTGTCCACCAAGGCCACCTCCATGTACCTCTTGGATAATCTGCTCCTTCAAAGAATCTTAAGGGATGCATAGTTGATTCCCTTTAAAGAGGATAGGTCACTGGGATGACCCTCTTGTCACCTCATCCGTGTGTCCTTGAAGTCCTCGTCCTGAGCATACAACTCCTTCAGACAGTCAGAGTTGACCACCTCATTACTTATTGTAACAAGTGGTGATGCACGATAGCTAAGTACGTCAACCACCTTGTTTTGCTGCCCTGACTTGTGCTTTAGAATAAACATGAATTCATACAAAAATATGACCCATCTAGCATGCACATGATTCATGTTAACCTGAGTATTAATAAACTTTAAGGCTTGATGGTCAGTGTCGCAGTGCTTAAACCACTGGGTACAACTCCAACTCATATGTCAGCCACTTCTTTCGGGCTTCGCTGAGCTTTCGCTGTAGAAGGCTACCGACTTGCTTTTTTGTGATAAGACTCCTCTAATTTGGACATATGAGGCATCACACTCAACCTTAAATAGCTTATCAAAACTGGGAAGAAACAAGAGTTGTGTTGTATACAATTGATGTTTGATTTCAACAAAGGTCATGTTAGCCTCATCGGTTTACTGAAATGAGCCTTTTTCCATGCAATCTGTAATGAGTGCGATTATAATGCTGAAATTCTTTACGAATCGATGATAGAATATTGTTAACACGTGGAAACTCTTCACTTTATGAATGTTTATTAGAATTGGCCACTCCCTAATGGCTCACACCTTTTCATCATCCACATGGATGCTCGTGTACGTCATGACAAGTCCTAAGAACAACATGTTGTTTGTAGAAACTATACATCTTCGAGTTCAGGTATAACTTGTTAACTACCAGGACCTGTAACACCTGCCTGAGATGTTCCATGTGCTCCGTCTTACCTTGGCTATATATCAAGATATTATCAAAATATATTACCATAAACTGGCTAATGAATTACTTCAACACTTGATTCATCAGACGCATAAAATTGATCGGTGCGTTGGAATGACTTCAACACTTGATTCATCCCTGCGCATGAAATAGATTGGAGGAGGTGCAACAAAGCTCCAGTCGAAGCCATTGCCGATAGCAAGGAATCTTGGTGGACCGAGTTGCAAAGTCTGCAGCGACAGATCGCAGACATGAAGCAGACATACCGAGGCAATACGACTGCCCTGGAAAAGACTGAATCCCCATTCACAATCGACATCATATGGGCACGATTGTCGGATAGGTTTCGATTGCCCAAATTATGCCCTACACAGGGAATACTGACCCGACGGATCACATGGAGTCTTTCCAAACCTATATGGAACTTCACAATGCTTCCGACGCAGTCATGTGCCTAGCCTTCTTGCTAACTCTAGCCGACGCCGCTCGACTCTGGTTCAAACAGTTAAAACCAAGGTCTATCAGCTCATTCTCTGAACTCAGTGAGGCCTTAGTCATAAATTTTATCGGAGGAAAAAAGAGACTCAAAGCACCCGCCTACCTTATGAACATAGTTTAGAAGGAGGGCGAACTCTTAAAGGATTATATCAAACGCTTCAATCTGGAAGCATTGCCGGCTCGAAAACACCTAGATGAGACAGCACTGAACTCCATCATGACCGGGCTAAGAGACAAGTCGTTCCTCTTATCTTTGGACAAGAATCCTCCTACTACATTGGCTGAGTTTCTGAACTGATCGCAAAAGTACGCTAATGCCGAAGAGTCCCAGATCTTGCGAGATGCTGCCCAAAGCAAAAACCCCCAGGCCAGAGAGCAGACGAAGAAGGAGCCTGATCTGACCAACACAAGAAAAAAGTAGAAGGATGATCGTTCTCGAGACCCCACTACTTACACCCTACTCAACAAGCCCCAAGAACAGGTCCTGATAGAGATAAAAGATGAGCGTTTCGTTCAATGGCTGAACAAGTTATGAGGTAATCCCGATCGAAGAAGCAAGAACAAATATTGTTATTTTCATTGGGATCACGGGCATAACACGAGCGACTGCAATAACCACAAACAGGAAATTGAAAGACTCATCCAGGAGGGTCACCTCAGTGAACATGTAGATTAGAGAGGAAGTCGGATTACAATTGCCGAGGAACAACCGATCGACAACCAGCCAACCAAAGAGATCCACACGATTGTTGGGGGCCACAAAGGTGATGCGATTCAAATAATGCCTGAAAGATACATGCGAGAAGCATTAGTCGCCCCAAGGGGGAAATTATGGTCCTTACCCGACCCGCGAAAGAGAGAAATCTAGAAAGGTACAGTGTAACCTTTACCAACGAAGACGCACGAGGCGTTCACGACCCTCATGACAATGCGTTGGTGATTTCTGTGACAATAGCTAATCGAAAGGTCTTTCAGATTCTCGTCGATACGGGGTCATCCGCGGACGTACTTTTCCTCCAAGCCTTCGATAAGATGGGCATTGGTCGAGCTTCACTCCGACCTGTGAAGACTCCCCTGATCGGATTTTCAGGGGGACAGGTTATGCCCGAAGAAGCTATCCAGCTCCCTCTCTCGGCCGAAGATGACCGAAGTCAGACCACAATAATGGTTGACTTCCTTGTGGTCTACCAGTCATTTGTCTATAATGTCATCCTTGGCCGACTATAACTATACCTCCTCCGAGCAGCGGTATCAACTTACCACCTCACCATGAAGTTTCCAACCGAGCATGGTGTGAGAATTGTCAAAGGCGACCAACAGGACGCTCGACAGTGCTATGCGATGACACTAAGGGCTCCACGCGTAAAAGAGAATATGAGGGAAAGCAATTACCAGTCTATTATGTCAGCAAAGCGTTAGTTCCTGCTTATATACCTAGAAATATCCTTATAATATATAAAGATAAAATTACCCTCCGAGATCTTCGCAAAGGATCACGCTGAGAAAGACGCGATATACCTAGATGTAGATTTACTTTGTGATACGTAACTATCTAGCAGATTCATTACCATATACGTAAGTGATGTCAATGGATTATAAATAGAGACCCTCGCCATGGAACAAGGGACATACAAATATACTGATTCTACTACACCTACTGTGAGTCAATACACCTGACTTAGGCATCAGAGGGTCCTCGGCCTTAACCGATGCCCCCAATGCATTCTCTTATTCTCCATTAATTGTAGGTACTCAGCGGCTCACAAGAGATGAGGCAGGATCGACCAGATTCCTGCGTCAACAATTGTAAAGTAATGTAATTTTATTTTTAACAACATATAAATTGGTATATACTTTGAGTTGTATAGGGTTTGTTAGATTTTTGTCACATAATTGACAAATGGGTAGATTGAAATTGCCATATTTTATCAATTGGCATGAAATAAGAGTCTTAGAGTCAAGTGAAACCCCAAAAAGACCCAAGATTGAAGACTCAAAGGGTTGGAGGCTTCAAATTTAAGGCAAGGTAAGAAAGCCTCATGACATCGCTAAACCCTCTACAAAAACCATTCTAACATAGCCCATACTTGACCAAAAACATTTAGGAAAAACTTTCTTTAATTATACTAAAAAGTTATAAAGTGTTTGCATTGTGGTGAATGTTTTAATTCTTTATGTGTTGTTTGGTTGAACTCCATGCGCTATCTATTTTCTGCACGAAACATTTTTGTTAAAATGCATGAATAATGTATTTCGCTGAGTAAATTATATTTATGTACTTAAATTCATTTAGAAATCATTTCTTGTTTATTTAGAAGTAAGTATAGCATACAAGTAGTTTATATAAAATTTGAAAAGTTCTATTAAGCTACTCTAAGACAATTAAACGTATTTTCAATCTTCGTTCAATTTTCTCTTGTAGCAGTAAAGCCGTAGTGACACATCACACACTTCATTTAATGCAGAAGTATTGATAACGTCAGTGATAGTGTCGACCGCTAGACAGTGCAGGAAGGCAGGATTTTCCTGCTCGTGACAAGCTGAGGATTCGGATTCATTCCCACCTTATATGTACATGTATTGTAATGCTAAAAGCATAGCATTCCAAGCCATGGTTAGGCAACCCATTCATCTCGAATATTGACCGTTGGATTCATTCGTCTAGAACATCTATTCCTTTGTGCACGAGTGGCCCACTTCATCAACAGATTCATGATTAGGAACACGTAAGTGAGAAATAGTAATTTTATTAATTTTCTAGCCAGGCTGGATGGGTCGGATCAGGCCAACGCACCACCAATTTCTTTCAGGCTCTGGCTTAGGCCCTCAGTCTTAAGTGTCAGGAAATATATTCCAATGAGCCAGACCAGTGCTTGAGAACGTACCAATAACACATTTAACGCACGGGCTTAGCCCTAAACCAAAGTTCCAATTAATGAATGAGCCAGGCCTGGGATGGGCATGAGTTTTGGGCCTAAGTTATAATCAGGTTCGCTCGGGCCAGCCCAGACCCGACCAGTTCCAGGATGAGTGGCTGAGATGATGAATTTGGTCCATCAAATACAACTGATCAACCCTATTAAACCTATAGGTACAATGCAGCCTTTATGCGATGCTGTATTTCCCCATGTGGCGCTTGTGTTGAGATCCCAGCGGTCCAACAGGTGAATACCACCGTTTTGATATTTCTTTTGGCCTGGATATCAGTCTGGTCCATCCAAGAAACAAATTGAGGTAGAGCGGGTCGCGGACAATTACATGGCAAAGATGGATTAGAAAAGGCCCGGTCGGCGATAGAAGTGATCTGGACCATCAGACCTTAAATCAGGTGTATCTCACAATTCGGGATGAGTTAGCCGACGAAAAATATATGATTTTGGGGTAGAACGAGCTACTTTAGCCAACCAACCATGCTATGCCGGGTTGTGACACTCGGAATTGTGAGAAACCCCTGATTTGACGGTCGTTTCCTTGTTTCAATTTCGTTTTTACTATAAATAGTAAGTTTTAGTTTGCTTATAACTCTTCATCCGTCGGGCTAGGAGTTGCGCCCAATGTTAAAAGAGCTTAGAATAATTAGGAGAACGGGTTGGTGAAGCCAAATAGGACACTTACTATTTTTGGCCGAAAACCTTGCGCACTAGTAGACATCACGACCGTCTATAAATAGTAAGTTTACTATTTATAGTAAGTCGCGAATTCTAGGAGTCCTAGTTGTAGTTTGATTCTGATTTCTTTCCCATTGCTTAGTACCCTTATTTAAAGGGTTGTGAACTCATTTTTATTGATTCATTAATCTATTTCGAATTTATTTAGAATTTATTTCTATTTTCTGCTCTCTTTTCTCGTGGATTCGAGAAGTCTATGTGAGGAGTCCAGAGAAGTTCCGTGGATTCGGAATAGTTATCCTCTTGAGGAAGACTGTGTTCGACCTCACGTCCTCTCCTGCGTCACAAATAGACAGATTGGATGAACTTGATGTGGTATGTATACCCATCCATATGCTCCCAAAGCAGTGGTCCACCTGATGAGTGGACCCACATGATTTTTGCGCCAGATCATTTGCATGGTGGGTCTCAGCTGATGTACTACTCATATCCTTGACACACATTGCATGATATACAATAGCCCGGTCTGTCACACTGACCAAACTCTGTAAGGCTAAGGTTGGTCCGCTAAAATTGGGCTAACAGCCCGGCCTGGGCTTGAAATATAGACCCAGTCTCTAGATCGAGTTAGCCAAGGGCTAATGATGTATGTCCTGGCCTAGCCCGTTGGTGCAATCAAATCATCAAGTGACCTCTTTTTTCTAAGTGGGCCACCATTAAAAAAGAAAAAAAACAATGGACAATTTAAAGATTTTCATCAGTGGTTCTCATTCACCATGCACATATAATTCAAAGAAGGTTAGATCTGAGTAATGTTTTAATGATCCAAACCATCCGTATGATGGGACTTTTGGTACATGGAGCCCACAAATGAAGTCTTGCATTAGATTATTTCAAACCTTTGATCATTTAAGTATCTGTGGGCTGCCTTGGCTAGCCTGAACCATGCTAGTGGGGCATGGGCTTATACTAAGTTTTCATCTGGCAATCTACGTTGGGGGCTTTCTCAGACTGTTAGGGGCAGGGCTTGGGCTCAGGCCCAGCCCTGGCCTTCCAATATCAACCTTCCATTCATTGCCAAACAATCCTTGTCATCTTCACCGTTCCTAGATGTACTTGAAGATGGGCTTGTGGCACTGAGGTTGTTATGAAGCATGAGCCCGCTACAAGCTTGGAGCAGATTAGGTATGGGCCTTACTAGGGGAGCCCTTTTTGATGTATGGGTTCTATATCCACCCCGTTCAACCGTTTTGCAACAATATCATGTTAGGGCATGATCCTAAAAATGAAATGGATTCAAATCTCAGGTGGACCATACCATTGGAAACTGTGGTGATTGACCATTAAAAACCTCCTATGAGCCACAAAAGTTTTGTATTAAGCTATTTGTTTTTTCCTATCTTCCAGGTTTGTGTGACCTTATCAATAGGTTGGATGGCAAATAAATATTACGAAAACATTATAGTGGGCTCTAAGAAGTTTTTAATGGTGGGGAGTTCAATCACCACTATTTCCTACAGTATGGTACACCTGCGATCTGCTTCATTTTTTAGATCGTGCCCTAAAATGAGCCAGCAAAATGGGTGTACGGCATGGATGTAGAATACATACATCAAGGTGGGCCCCACGGTAAGGGCTGCACCTAATCCGTTCCCCTCCAATTCTGAAAGTGAACCAAGAAGCTCTTTAGAAATTTCATGAACAATTTTATGTGTGGTTACTTGGTTTCTATCTTTCATCAAACTCATTAATCAGGTCTAACTTATGTAGAAGAATCAGGATCACCCACAGGTAGTTCTGTTGATTTTCACATGCATTAACTCGTATATACACGAATTCTATGGGGATCATAAGAAGTGAAGATACAAAAATCAGCATGATCCAACTCATGTGGGCCACACCACGTGAACTTAGAGATTTCAGGAGCAATTTTGCTAAAATTGTTCACATTGGTGTGGCACATAGTTTTCTTTTATCAGGCTGACAGTTTCTATCTACGGTTCAAATAAGGGTTTCCACCTCATGGACGGAGTGGATTTACATATATCACATGGCGGGTCCTATGTAGATTTGGGTTCCGGTTCTGGGTTAGTATTTAGTAATTCTTTTGTTAATTTACTGATTTGCTAAGCTCAAATACGTGTGAAGCTTACCCGATTCAGCCCCATTATGGTCATTCCTCTTAAAAGCCAGAGCAGATTACATTTGGTTTATACAAAATTCGCATAGTATATTTGGATATTTGAAAAGATTTCTTTATAAACAACAGCTGAAATGTATCATATAGTGCCGCGTTAGTGTCTAAGCAGCTGGCGAAGAAACGATTGTAAAGAAACATTTATAGCAACCGTGAGAATGTGGGAAGCATTCAGAGGAAGTCATGTAGTACTAAATGATTATGACAATCATTAGAACATGAGAAGGATTTAGATGTCTAGATTAAAGACTGGGCCCACTTCAAGACAGGGCAACGGGGAGAATTCCTCCTGCCCTCCAATTGCTCAAAGTGAAAGACTTTCTGGGCAAGATGGGCCTATTCCCTCCTTCCGCTGTGTTCTCTATGCTTTCCCAGCAAGATGTGGATGCCATTTTCCATGGTGGTCACTGTCTGACCGACGGCGCGGATACTCCTTTCTGGCCGCCGAATCCTTCTGGTACGTTCTCAGTCTCGTCGGCGTGGGAGTTATGCTGAGGCCGTGCTTCTCACACGGTGTGGGGCAGAAAAATCTGGGATGTGAAGATTCCCCCAAAGGTCTCCACTCTTGCTTGGCGGATTATCAGAGGTGCGGTTGTGGTAGATGCGGCCGTTCAAACCCGCGGAGTGCAGTTAGCTTCGCGTTGCAGCTGTTGCGTGGAGACGAATGGGCAGAGGCCCACGGTGGAGATTGTTGACCACATTTTCCTGCACAATGCCAGAGCCACGGTGGTCTGGTCCCATTTCGTCCTTATCTATGATGTCCACATGATCCACAGCCCCACGGTGGGGGAGTGGCTCTCCCATTGGTGGGGTTAACTCCCTGCTTATGGGCCCGCCGGCCCTTTCAAGAATCAGCTGCCTTGTTTCATCCCGTGGGAGTTATCGAAAGACTGGAACTCCTCCAGATTTGACGGCTCCTTGGTGAGTACGGGGATCCTCATCTCTCGAGTTACAGGTTGGTTGAGAAGCATTGTTAACGGTCGGGACGTCATGACTACTCGTACGGGCATACACAACAAGGCTTTGGAGTCCTTGGGGATTGAAATTCAGCCCCAGCTGGAGACACAGCCCAAGTGGTGCGTTGGAAGAAACCTCCTAGTGGCTGGGTGAAGCTCAACGTGGATGGGTCGTCTCGGGGTAACCCGGGAGTAGCTGGTGGTGGGGGTGTGTGCAAGGCCGACGACGGTCACCTCCTTTTCGGTTTTTACATTGGTTATGGTCTTGCTTCCAACACCAGGGCTGAGATACGTGCGGTCCACAACAGTCTTGTCCATTGCATCCATCACGGCTACAAAAATATTATCGTAGAATCTGATTCGCTTCTGGCGGTGCTTTTTTTTTTTTTTTGGGTAGATCCCGCACGGGCTGGAAATGGAAGTATTGGCTTGACAGAATTCGAAATCTCGGTAACTCTTGCAATGTACAATTTCGCCATATTTGTAGAGAAGGAAATGAGCCGGCGGATGGCATGGCCAATTTGGACAATGACAAGCAAGGCTCAGCCCTGTTTCCCTCCCTTACGACGCTCCCTCAGGTGGTGAGAGGCCGTCTTTTCCTTGACAAGGTAGGGTTAGGGGCTGCCAGGAAGAGGTTTAGAAGATAGTTGGTTTTGGTCGGGCGGCGGTTCTGGGATTTGTATTTAGTGTTGGTGTTTTCTTTCCTGGGTTGGCTCTTCCTTCGTTTTGAGGGTGAGTTCGTCCTTTAGGAGTCATAGTAGATATGATAGGCCGCCCGCTCTTGGTAGCTGGTGGCTGCCCGAATGAGGTACACATTTTGGGGAGGCCCGTTCATTTTGTGGTGCCCTGCCTGCTCTTTGTAAAGCTTTCTTTGATCAATACAACAGAGTTTCCCAAAAAAAAAAAAGTAGTACCAAAAAGCTTTCACCAATCTCAAAGGCATGCTGATGAGTGCTCCTATCATGCAACCACCCGATTGGAGTGTATATTTTGAAAATATGTGTGACTCAAGTGACTATGCCATTGGGGTGATGTTAGATCAGAGAAGAAAAGAAGCCCTATGTCATTTACTGTGCGAGTAGAACTCTAAACCCCGCCCAGGTGAACTACTCCACTATGAAAAATGAACTCATAATTGTAGTATTCGCTGTAGACAAGTTTAGGTCTTACTTGATCGGATCCAAGTCTTTACCGACAATTTAGTTTACTTTGATTCAAGTATTTAATTTGAATGTTGGACAATTCATTGAAAAAAAAAGAAAGAAAAGATGTCTAGATTAAAGCTATAAATAGAAGAGGAATGCAAGAGGAAGATTTCGCCTCATACTAACCTAGCCCAATCAAACCAAACATTATCTTTCAATTATCAATCAATTTACATTTTATATTATAATCGTTTACTTTCCCTGTCAGGCAAATTACATTTCTTAATGCAATACTTTACTTTTCAGCCAGCTGTTTACATTCCATAATGTAATCCATAGCGTTAACCAAGTAACTAGTAAATTTAGTTGTAATTTGAGTCTACACTCGCACGCTGGATTCAATTCATCATTCGAAAAGATATTTTGCAATTGATATTCGCGACTGACTGTAGGAAATTTTTTTCTTATTTTCATTTATTTGTATTAAAATGTCCTTTCGTACAGAAGGCGAAGGTGCAACGCATCATTGGAGGATGAACCCCACCCACTGAATATTGTCTGATCCTATTTACACATTGAGCGAGTGGTTGAATAGGCGACTGATCTCATCATATCTTGATCACACACTACGTGTCTGCCTACCTTAGTGCTTGGGAACATAGTTGTTTAGTTTGGATTGAAGCCATAATTTCAATTCTAGCACGCCCACACACGTATAGCCAGAGACTGAGTAAGCAACAAGTGAACAATTTTTGGCACACCAGTGGGATTACCACTAAAAAAAAAACTATTTGCCTGTTAGACGTATACACTGTGCATCGGCCGTACCAAGCGAACATTTTTTGGCATGCTTAGTGGGACCCTAAAGAAAAAATACTTGGCTTTAAAAAAATATACACTGTGTACTAGCCGTTCTAAGCACGAACAATTTTTGGCATGCCGGGTGAGACTACTATTATAAAAATAACTATTTGGCTGTCAGAAATATACAATGTGCATTAGCCGTACCAAGTGAACAGTTTCTTGCACGCTCGGTGGGACCCTGTCTCTAACTTACTGGTGTAATATTGCCAATTATAAATAGAAGAAGTGCTCGTATTACTGGGGTCGATCCCTCTACACCAACCACACCACCTTCAGTCGAGAACGTGCCGGTTTCATCAACCCCTAAGGCATTGAATTTAAACAATAGTCCAATGCCTGGTGCTCGGGAGTGTCGACTTCTCGGCCTATTCTTCTAAACGAGGTAGTTGTCATGCTCCGAAATGTACGGTTGAGCATTCAGCTTATACAGGAATATGGAAGGGTACATGGAGAGAAATTTTGTATTTAAGCTGAAAATACCAATTGATATATGGCTAGCCAGACTGAAGCCATGCATCGATTGATAGCTATTATGGTCGAGTGAATGCTATCGGTAATGTAATACAATGCCGATGGAAGTTCTATTGGCAATGTAGCTTTGTTGCCCTCCATACCGCCTCCACAACGGAATCCACCACCAGTACCAGTTTAGGAGATAAGAAATGTTCCACCTCCTGTGGAAGGTAGGCGACCGGAGTACGATGCTAGGAACTTTATACCTGATAATCGGAATCAGGGATTGCCCGGAGGATTCAATTGCCAACAATTCCCTAAATTCCAAGATAATATGAACCGATTCGGCCCTGACCAAACGTCAATTTTAGAACCTCAGTGGATGGATCATGACCAGGTTGTCCATATCATCTAAGAAGTTATTGGTCAAGTACTCAGCCACAACACTATCCCGGTGTATCATAAACCATATCCTGAGTGGATAGATAAACAACACCCATTGCCAATGAACTATCGACCGGATTTTACCTTATTTTTAGGCGAGCCTAGTCAATCGACCATCGAACATGTTGGCCGATTTACAATGCAATGCGGAGAATTGACTAAAAATGATTATCATAAATTGTAGTTATTTGGTCATTTGCTAATAGTAACGGCCTTCACATGGTATTCGAACCTGTTGCCAGATTCAATACACACTCGGCAAGAGATGGAAGAAAAGTTCCATGCTCAATTCTTCTATAAGAATAGAGAAATAATTATAGCCGATCTTATCCATTTTCGCCAGTTGCTCGGAGAGATGTATGAGAGCTATATCACATGGTTTAAATAGGCAAAAAGTCATTGCAAGGTTGTCATGATTGAAGCCGAATTTGCTCAACTTGCATAAGATGGTCTTAAATATAAACTGCGTAAGAAATTCATAGGCACAAAATTCATAGACTTATATGACCTAACCAGAAAGGTCTCCCAGTATGAGGAACTCCTACAAGAAGGAACTAGGTAAAAGGACTCGTCATTAGGGACGTATTACAACGATCCAAATTACGAGATCGAAATTGTCGAGGTAGTAGCTAAGAATCCACTAGCATGTTCTGTATTGGTCAAAGAGAAATCGATCATTTTGACCGCATAAAAGGCTTAAAAGGTTTATACCTTTGACATCACTAGAGGTGAGAAAATATTTGACATTCTATATGCCAGAAAATTTATTAAAATACCTATGAATCATAAGATACCCTCGACGAGTTGCAAAAGACCGAATACTGCAAATTGTACAGAACTCAGTCTCATTCAATAAATAAATGTGTTGTATTCAGGAATGTTATTTTGGATCACATTGATCGCGGACTACTGAAGTTTCTTGAGAAAGGTGAGGAAACCATGTTGATCGATACAGACCCGTTCCCATCCAACATTGAGGTTAACATGGTCACGACTAATCTGAGGAATTAGCCACGGTTGTGGGGGAATACATTCCTATATATCGAGAGTGGAAAAAGAGAGAGCTACTTCTTCGTGGTTGGCCATGTCTGTTCAGGATCTTTTTTTTTTAGGATGCCTGACTCTTGGAGGCATAATTTTTGTTTCTTTTAGTATGAATGTAAATGTGCGAAACAAATATTATTCAGGAATTCGTAAGATCTTGTTTTGCAGGTCAGGTCATGAATAGTGTGGCTAGTTAATCCTCAATGAAATCGTCATTCAGTGAACGTTGGATTGCGGATTTTCCTAGGGTACGAGAGATCTGTAAGTTCCCTCCGTGGGTTGGTACATGTGTGAGATATCTGAGCTAAGACTTAATGAAAGGTCCTGATCTTTGACACGTGTGCCTCCAACATGGTAACTAGGTGTCGTAGTGTCCAACCCCCCTGATTGACGTGCTAAAAGATCTAACCGACAAATGGGCTATCAAGCCGGAGTGTTGGGGAAGGATACCTTTACTAGGAAAGCTTTGGTACTCTGGTAGAGTGAGATAGATGATACGAAAGAACTTAGAAATTGTGGCATATAAGTTGTTGGGGAAAAATCTACAAGTCCATAAGTCGGCTTATGGAATGGACTAACTCTACTGAGCCAAAATGGGCTCACGGAAACCCGAGCCTAATAAAGCCTTTACGTCCAGAAAACAGAGCAACCTTCAAGGAGGTCGACGCAAACTGTAAGGACACTGAAAGAACTTACATACAAAGCTCACATAATTGGCTAAAACACCGACCTACTTTATAGGTTGGCTAAAGGACGGTTATGGATTGCCTATAAATCAGCCACGTGTCGATACGGATCGACCATAACTCGGCCATAGATTGGCCATAGATCGGTCACAGACCGGCCACAGATCGGTCATGGATCGGCCACAGATCGGTCACAGACCGGCTATAGATCGGTCACAGATTCGACCATAGGTCGGCCATAACATGATCATAGATCAACGGTACTCCTTATAGGGTCAAAAGGTCTCAACACTCAGATGAAGGGAACACGAACCTTCCGACTTGACTGACGGTCAAAAATGGTGAATGCTGATCTCTTGAGCAGGATAGTATCAGTCATTTTCAACTCGGCACCTACCTTGAGATTCGACCTAAAGCTGAACTACGGATCCGAAGAGTCTTCCTAAGTCTTAAAGATCTCTCCCAAGATCCCCGGGAGATCAGATCAAATCTCGACAACCTCGGGAACCTACAATCTCAGGAATATCCTGGATCATAACAGATCTCCAAGATATTAGGAAAGAATCCCCATACTATGGGATCCTCTCTCTCCTATAAATGTATAAACATCTCCCACCATTTAAGGTACGTTTATAAAAAACCTTAATACTCGACTAGTCTCTTTTCTGGAGACCCTACCCCACTTCAAAGACCTCAAGCCTGACTTAGCCATCGGAGAGTCCCCTGTACAAGTTAGGGCCTCCTTTGTCTCTTAACTTCGCCTATGCAGGTTCGGGAAGGTGCGTTGCGAAGGGTCTGCCAGAAAACTGCATCAACAGTTTGGCACGTCTTTGGGAAGGACGTGTTTAAGTCGTTCCAATTTTACTAGCGAATGTCTCAAATCCAGTAATGACCAAAGGAAAAAAGAAAGCCCACTCCCCTCCCATAGCTATTCTGATCACTACTGTGCCTACGCCTGCTCAGGCCCCATAATCCGATGAGCGTCCTGAATGACATGAGAGCCCTCGTGGCTCTCCACATCATCAAGCAACCTCGGGTTCAAGCCGGTGCAATCAACGAAGACAAGGAAGAAATGGTCGGCGAGATGCTCTTGAGAGGGAGGTTGGAGATATCAGGGCTGACCTAGGCTATTTAAAGCAAATGATGGAGAATATGTAGCCCCAATGCGTTTATGAGCCTAGTTAGAGGGAAGGACAGTGAGCTATGTTCGACCATGCACTAATCCTCCTCGACCCTCTATCGCACAAGCCGCCTGGCAACCGAGCCTACAACATGCTCCTGCTGAACCTGTTCCATCTCATGTTTCAAGGACTGTTCCATTGCCTGCCTCTGACCTGCGGCATGAAATAGATTGGAGGAGGCGCAGCGGAGCTCCAGTCGAAGCCACTGCCGATAGCGAGGAACCTTGGAGGACCGAGTTACAAAGTCTGCAGCGATAGATCGTGGACATGAAGCAGACCTACCGAGGCAATACGACTGCCCCGGAAGAGACTGAATCCCCATTCACAATCGACATCATACGGGCACGATTGTCGGATAGGTTTTGATTGCCCAAATCACGCCCTCACTGGGAATACCGACCCGACGGAGCACATGGAGTCTTTTCGAACATATATGGAACTTCACAATGCTTCCGATGCAGTCATATGCGAGCCTTCTTGCTAACTCTAGCCGACGCGCTCGACTCTGGTTCAAACAGTTAAAACCAAGGTCCATCAGCTCATTCTCTGAACTCAGTGAGGCTTTAGCCATAAATTTTATCGGAGGAAAAAATAGACTCAAAGGACCCGCACACCTTATGAACATAGTTCAGAAGGAGGGCGAACTCTTAAAGGATTACATCAAACGCTTCAATTTGGAAGCATTGCAGGTTCGAAAACACCCAGATGAGACCGTATTGAACGCCATCATGACTGGGCTGAGAGACAAGTCGTTCCTCTTTTCTTTCGACAAGAATCCTCCTACTACATTGGCTGAGTTTCTGAACCGATCGCAAAAGTACGCTAATGCCGAAGAGTCCCAGATCTTGCGAGATGCTCCCCAAAGCAAAAACCCCCCTGCCAGAGAGCCGATGAAGAAAGAGCCTGATCCGACCAACACAAACAAAAAGTAGAAGGATGATCGTTCTTGGGACCCCACTACTTACACCCCACTCAACAAGCCCCAAGAGCAGGTCCTAATAGAGATAAAACATGAGCGTTTCGTTCAATGGCCAAATAAGTTACGAGGTAATTTCGATGGAAGAAGCAAGAACAAATATTATTATTTTCATCAGGATCACGGGCATAACACGAGCGACTGCGATAACCTCAAAAGGAAATTGAAAGGCTCATCCAGGAGGGTCACCTCGGATTAGATTAGAGAGGAAGTCGGATTACAATGCCGAGGAACAACTAATCGACAACCAGCCAACGGAGAGATCCGCATGATTGTTGGGGGCCATAAAGGTGATGCGATATAAATAATGCCTGAAAGATACATGTGAAGCATTAGTCGCCCCGAGGGGGAAATTATGGTCCTACTGACCCCCGCGAAAGAGAGAAAGCTAGAGAGGTACAATGTAACTGTAACGCCCTGAAAATCGGGGGTCGAGCATAAACTCAACTCCCGAGTTCCAACACGTCACTTATGCAACATTATGAATGATTATTGAATGTTGTTTATATTAGTGCATTGAACATGAGTTAGATTAAGCCAAAACAGCATATCATACTCCAGAGACAAGTGAGATAGCAAGCGGAAGACTGCGTTAGATATATAAACTATATAAACTGTGGTGAGTCTCCAGAGTGTGAATGTTACCAGGTTAACTAATTACAAGTACAATTTTAAAATATACCAAAGGTGTAGTGTCATCTAGTCAACATCCCTGTAACCCGTCGATCAAGACACGACTCACATGAAGCCGCCAGAATACGGCATATACAAGAAGGCATCCTCGTCGTCGCAAAAGTCCGGCTCCGCCTCATAAGCATCGCCATCACCTGCAGCTACAACAGGGTTGTTGGTGTGTACAATACCGTCCCGTAATGTGGGAATGAGTAGCTAACTCAGTGGAACAATAAAGCATAGGTTAACATGTTATCAAAACAGTCAAGCAGTAATGATAAAGCAGTACAATCAACATTCCTAAGTACTGTAATTAATGCAAGGATGAGATGCGATTATGATGCATTCCCTCACCAACATACTCCCTCGTGCGGCACCATCTTACGTCCACGGCATGCTGGCACCCTCAGTACTCACATCTTCCAGGCACATGCAATGCGATGATGAGCATGATTACTGAGTTGTTATTAGTCCATTTCAAGCAGCAGTATTGGGAAACTAAGGTACCTTCCTATATCATTCCCTAACATGATCCATTCTAGGGTCGTCAAACCTAGATAATCTCATACGATAGTGTGGTTCTAAGGTGCTACAAAGGCTGCCAGGGCTTTACACGCAATCGTTACACACTCCCCATCACCTTTTAACGGTTCATCACTAAATTGATAGAGTCTAAGGTTCTAAATGATACATCTAGTATACTATGTTATTCGGGAAGGCTAGACGCCTCTCTGTAGCTTCAAAGTATGCTCGAGGTCACTACAAAGGGCTCGTCACCAATTAGTGTAGGCTGACAGCTCGAAATAAGTGTCTCATACTATCGTATTCGGCTCACGAGTCAGGGTTGCTCACTGGTCACTATCGGGAGGCTCGTGGCCCCAGCGTAGGCCGACAGCTCGACCACGGTGTCCCATACCACCATGCCGGCTCATGAGTCTTAGCGGATCGAGGTACCACGGTTACGGGATTGCACTGTAAGGTTAGTACCTCAGGTTCAAGCAGTAGTGTCCAAACATGGTGAACATACATTAGACATATCGGGTTACTTGACGAGCCTGACTAGTTCGAGCGCACAATCAACTGAACGACATGAAGTGCATAAGTACTTCGCGTGGCTTAACCACTGTCACCAATGGAAGTATGACTCGGGTTCGTCAAACACATCCTACGTGGCGAAATGGATCTCAACCACGAACTCAAGTCTGGTACCGATTGTCTGGACTATAATCATAGTCCCAATCGCAATCAATCCTTATTCAGAGTATGTGGAGTAAAGCATAATAAACAAAGTAATTCAAGCATGTTAACAAACATGTCATAAAGCATGTTACAAAGCACATATAAACAAGAAATACAAACACATATATTTCATAGTAAGCGATTAAATTAAACAACCAACATGGAGGAAATCATATACGTTTCTAAGGTAGTTGAGAATCCCATCTCAACACCCCAAAGCATGATATCTAAGCACTTACTCTTACAAGCATTTTCACAAACACTTAGAATACACTATTTTGACATACATAAGTAAATTAGCAAAAAACATGTATTAGGGTGACCCTTTCGCCAAGTAAGTATTATAACACATATATAATATGTTCATACAGTAAATAATCATGGAAAACACATTTTCAAAATTTATACATATACGGTACTTTCTACAATACGAAGATACAGTATATTCAACATAGTTAACATATAATTGAAAAATGAAACGGACTGCACTTTGTACATGTGCAATGACATACAGATCATGAATCTATCATTATCTGACATTGAAAGCGTTGAAAACCATAACCTATACATCTAAAGTCCA
>JAJHSJ010001310.1:0-52133 GCA_021015155.1 Magnolia officinalis
CGAACTCGGCCTCGATAATCGGAATCGGAATCGACATCGGCCTCGATAATCGGAATCGACAATCGGAATCGGCCTCGATAATCGAAATCGACCTCGACGAATCGACATCGGCCTCGACAATCGGAATCAGCCTCGATAATCGAAATCGACCTCGACAAATCGATATCGGCCTCGACAATCGGAATCGGCCTTGACAAATCGACATCGACCTCGATACTCGGCCTCGACAATCGGAATCAGCCTATACAATCGGCCTCGACAATCTGACTCAGCCTCGATAATCGAAATCGGCCTCGATGAATCGACATCGACCTCGACAATCAGAATCGGCCTAGACAATCGGCCTCGACAAATCGACATCAGCCTCAATACTCAGCCTCGATAATAGGAATCAGCCTCGACTAAATGGAATCGACCTCGACCAAACGGAATCGGCCTCGATGAATCGACATCGACCTCGACAATCAGAATCGGCCTATACAATCGGCCTCGACAAATCGACATCGGCCTCAATACTCAGCCTCGATAATAGGAATCAGCCTCGACCAAACGGAATCGGCCTCGACCAAACGGAATCGGCCTCGATAATCGGAATCGACAATCAGAATGGGCCTGAACAATCGACCTCGACAATCAGACTCAGACTCGACCTCGATAATCGGCCTTGACAATCAGACTCAGACTCGGCCTCGACAATCGGAATCGGCCTCGACAATCATAATCGACAATTGAAATCGGCCTCGACAATTGGAATCAGCTTATACAATCGGCCTCGACAAATCGACATCGGCCTTAATACTCAGCCTCGATAATAGGAATCGGCCTCGACCAAATGGAATCGGCGTCATTAAACGGAATTGGCCTCGACCAAACGGAATCGGCCTCGATAATTGGAATGGGCCTCGACAATCGGACTCAGACTCGGCCTCGACAATCGGCCTCGACAATCGGAATCGGCCTCAACAATCAGAATCGGCCTATACAATCGGCCTCGACAAATCGACATCGACCTCTATACTCGGCCTCGACAATCGGAATCGGCCTATGCAATCGGTCTCGACGATCTGACTCGGTCTTGACATCGGAATCGGCCTATACAATCGGCCTCGACGAATCGACATCAGCCTCAACAATTGGAATCGGCCTACACAATCAGCCTCGACAAATCGAAATCGGTCTCGATACTCATCCTCGATAATAGGAATCGACCTAACAAGGCTTAAGTTAAGGTCACAATGTGGACATTTAACCAACCATTGACTCACAGAGTGGTCCATATAAACATCATTACATTAGTCTGCACATTCATTCACATTGGGCCTCATATAAGGGCTACATACACATCACTATGGGCCACATGACATGGGCCTAATACATAACAACAGGGCCTGATATACACCACATTGGACCTCAATATACATCACAGGGGGCCTCAAATATACATCACAGGTGGGCCTCAAATATACATACAGGTGGGGGCCCTATCACATGGTCGGGTGGTGTGGATGAATGACATATATCAAGGTGGGACTGGCAGAAGGACGGCGTGGACATAAAATACATACATCATGGTGGAGTCCTCATCACCGTCCAAACACGTCCAGCACCGTCCAAATCCTGGACGGTGTGGATGAACAAATGCATGGTGGTGGGGCAGCACAGCACCGTCCAAACTACCCAACACAGATGGACGGAGTAAATATAATACATACATCAAGCCAGGGCCCCACCGTCCCTGTAGATGGTGGTGGATGGAACACGTACATCACGTGTGTCCAGCACAGATGGATGGTGGTGTGAATACGATACACTCATCAAGGTGGGGTCCTCACACGCACAGATGGACGGTCCACACATCAACAAGGTGAGCGAACGTCCCACATGGATGGCCATCACATGGTTGACCTCACGTATGTCCACCTTGATGGACGGCCAGGATCTACGACACATACATCACCTGTCCCACCATCCAACAATGGACGGTGAACAGCAGAGGTGATTACCTCCCTCAGAGGTGGGTCCACACGTGCGGCCCACCTCAGCTTTTAAACTTATATATATATATATATATATATATATATATATATATATATAATATATACGGGAAAAGGTACTATGCGCTCGAGTTGATGGGAACGTCCCATGAGGTCGAGCCGTATGGGCCCCACCCTGATGCGTTTCGAACATCTACCCCATCAGTCAGATGCACCATTCCATCGTGGGCCTAGATCTCAAAAACCAAGTCAATCCGTTACTTGTGTGGGCCACACCATATACAGAAGTTGAGAGGGGCCGTGCACCTTAAAACATTCATGGGATGTTCTTTGGGCCCACCGAGATGTGGTTTGGAAATCCAGCCCATCCATTATGTGTGTCCCACTGGATGAGGGTTCAGACCAAGTTTCAGATGCATGAAAATTTCAGGTGGGCTCCACAAGTGCTTTTATATGTTTTTGGCATGTCTTCACATGATTTTAGATGGTATGGCCCACCTGAGTTCCGTATACGGCTGATTTTTGGGATATCCCATAATTAAAGGGGACCCATCAAATGCACGGTGTTGATGGTCGACACGCATCATGGTGGGCAGCTCGACCTCATGGGAGCTTATCGTGAGCTTGAGCGCATAGTACCTTTTCCATATATATTATATATATATATATTATATATATATGGTGGGCCCACCGTCCATAGCCAGACGGTGTGTAGTTCAAGTAAATACATCAGGTGGGTCCACATGCGTGGCCCACCAACAGGACGGCCAACAAATGGAGGGATAATGGACGGCCGTGAATGTGAAATACATACATCGTGTGGGCCCTATCGTCCTTCACTGGACGGTGGATAGAACAGGTGCTTCATTTGGGGCCCACACGTGTGGATGAAACACGTGAATCAAAGTGGGTCCACAGACGGCATGGATGAGGCGTATACCCCAGGTGGGTCCCACCGTCCTGAGCTCGACTGTGGACAGCATGGATGCAACGCTTACCTCTGGTGGGTTTCACCGTCCTGGGCTGGACGGTTGCGGCTACAAAACACAATCAATAAGGTAGGCCCCACGTCCTTGCTGGACAGTGGGGATGCACCACGTACATCAGGGTGGGGTCCACATAGTTGGTCCACCCAGCTTAAAATCAAGCTGATATTTGTGTTCTGCCTACGTCCAGGCTTGTTGCTAGACAGTAGGCTGGACGGTGCAGCTGGCCCATCTGGCCTACGTCTGAAGTGGTCCCACCATAGGGACAGTGGGGACACAAGGCATACATCATGGTGATGGCCATGTGGTGGGCCACACATTCTACAACAATTTGATATTTGTGTTTCTCCATAGCCAGCCTAACCCAAAAAATCAGGCAGCGTGGCTGTTGGATGGTGGGGGCAGCAGGTGGGCCAATCCCACGATCTAGATATTACATGCATCCATCAGGTGGGCCACTCATCATAAAAGAAAGGAAAAGAGAGAGAGAGAGAGGGAAGAGAGAGAGAGGAGAGGGAGAGGAGAGAGGGAGAGGAGGGAGAGAGAGAGAGAGAGAGAGGGAGAGAGGAGAGAGAAGCACCCACATTACTCTTCTTCTTCTTCCCATATACTCCAATGCTTTATGAAGCTCTTCAACGGTGAAGATGATGATCTAGAGGTGGGATTGGTGGGGATCTAATTAAGGTGGAAGAGGGGTGGATTTTTTTTTGGAATGGGTGGACATCCATGTCTCTTGCAATGGGGAAATGAGGAAGAAGAGG
Source organism: Magnolia officinalis (assembly GCA_021015155.1). Lineage (NCBI taxonomy): Eukaryota > Viridiplantae > Streptophyta > Magnoliopsida > Magnoliales > Magnoliaceae > Magnolia > Magnolia officinalis. The sequence continues at coordinate 3,742 of JAJHSJ010001310.1, forward strand.
GAGAGAGAGATAAGAGAGGAGAGAGAGAGAGAGAGAGAGAGAGAGAGAGAGAGAGAGGTTATGCTTGACATGAGGGAGAGAGAGAGAGAGAGAGAGAGAGAGAGAGAGAGGTTATGGCTTGACATGATGATCTAAGGCCATCATAAATGTCTAGGTAAGGGGAGGTGCTGACTTAAGAAGAGGGGCCATTATTACTTATGTAAGGACATGACATCACCCTCCTAGGGAATGGTGCCATATGGGTAGGTAGGTCCCGCAATGTGTGGTCCACAACCATTATAATGTGCGGGCCACAACTTTTGATCTAAGCGTCGCATTGACGCACGAGATGCGGCATTCGAACCATGCGACGACGCGGTCGTGACAATACAAGTTTTGAGTCAAGCCAACTCAGATTTACAGGGCGTGACTCAGGGTCGCGCGCGCAAATACCGATTACAGGTTAAGGGTTGCCGGAATTCGACCGGAAGGACAGTGAAAGCCTACGGAACAGTACAGGCTAGGATACGGGGTCTTACAGAACCTGATTTAATTAGGCTAATGTCTCTATCGAACAAGAAAAAGATATCCCACGTATGTATGGATTTTGGTGCCAGAGCTTAATATCATATGAATGCCTTTCTTGTCAAGGACGACCAAAACACCACAAATAGTAATGTGGAACTGTAGAGAAAGTTTCCATGGTAATACTGAAATGCATCAGGTGTTCCTTTGACGATCCGTTTCCATAAAACTTTTGGAAGTCAGGATATTTAAAGTTCACGGAAAATAGTATGTCTTCAATTTCATGAGAGTAGGGCATTTGAAACCGGAATCTTCCTCTATGCTCTGTCTCTTTCCATTTGAATAACTTCGACCAATACCTTTATGATTTCATCTTGGGTCACCATGCGAGCGGTGGGAACTGATTTGTGTGACCTAGCCTCTGCAATTGTGACCCTTCTGGTTGTTGTTCATTGCCACTTGCGTCAGCCATCATTAGAGGGAAGTGACCTGAGCCATGTTGCGGGTAACATCGCCAATGCCTCTCTAAGGTTTCTGCACACTTCCATCAATATTGTATGCATGCGTGCCATCTTGGCTAAACTCTCGTCCATGGAAAGTTACTGGGTCTAATTAGTTCTTACCATGAAAATTGTCGTCTTTCCACTTCTTTATTGTCTGGGATGTGCCTGTTGCTAACACTTACAGTGAAGTCGTCGCGACAGACTTAAGGAAAGATGATCTATTTGTCAGGACAACTTTTCCTTTGACTCGATTGTGTCCTTCTGCGGTCCTGGGGATTTATCAGTACTGAATGGGATGTGCTTGTTGCTGACACTTATGGTGAAGTCGTTGCAACAGACTTAAGGAAAGACGACCTATTTCTCAAGACAACTTTTCCTTTCTCTTTTGGTCTTGCGACGAAGCTACAAATTGTAGGTCGAGGAAGTCGTGCGGGGCGAAGAGAGTTACTTCGACCTCTCCAGAATAGAGCAGAGGTGGGGTGGAGCTAGCGCAAAATTGTGTTTCGCAATGTTACGTGTAATTGACCCTCTTACTGTCTGCAATGGAATTGTACCTCTCATTGAAGGGGATTGAGTCTTCTATCTTTTGGACGTCACTATTGTCCTTTTACATTGTTGGTAAGGTAGAGATTGCCGTAGACATTACCAACTGTCGTCTGTTATCGGTCATAGTTGGCTTACTTTCCCCGATTCCATTTCAGGCGACGATTGAACATTGCTAACATAATTAACTGTGAACCCGTTGGGTGTAAAATAGATGATTATGTTGACTAGAAAAGAAGCCATTGTGATTATGTAAGAACAAAATACTTGAATTCCAAAATAGAATATTAGTTATTCATTTAATTATTCCATCGTTAGTATTAAACATAATACTCCAATAAGAGATTTTGGGTTCGATCCCTAATAAAGTTTCCATTTTTTCGATTCAAAATGTGTTTAGAAGATTTAAATATTATATTCAATAATAATAAAATGAAATTCAATCAAAGAATACTTGTTATCATTTTAGTTCACTAATATGAATTCTTATTACATTTCTCGTGTTGCCATTGATTCTAAAATAAAGTACATTCAATATTTAATGTAATGGAAAGTAATTTGATAATGATTTTAGCATCATCTTGGATTGTAAAGTATCCTTCGTAATGACAGAAAAGTTATGTAGCTTAGAAACCATTGCTTCACATTAGTATGCATAAAACGCGCATATGATGGTGAATTCATGACAAATCTGTATGAAATGCATAGCATATGGGTTAGTTGTGACATTTGTTGTGCGGTCATGCAACTGGACTCTATTGCGCAGCCACGCAACAGGCTGGCTCCCTGCTTCCTGCATCTTCTTTTCCTCTTTCTCCTGTGCTTTAATACGGTATACCTAAATATGAACTTCTTTTTCCAAAAGCTTCTAATTTTTTTATTTACTATCTGAGCTCTTTGTTCTCTAAATGAGAGGGAAATGGGGTATTATGAACCTTCACATGTGAAAAATCTCATATTTGCACAACAAGACATGGTTGCACGGGCACATAATGCACTTATTGTGTGGTCACGTACATGTTCCGCGACACAATTATGTCAGAGGTCTGTCTGCCATCCACTTTCACAGCTTCAAATCCAAACATTCTCTTCAACTTAGCGATTGCGCAATGCATTAATGTGGCATGGCGGGCGCGAGTGTACAATGATTTGTGCTTCAATAGTCATAAATAATCGCAAGTAGTTTTCTAACTTCTTCTTCAGTTTTTTTATTATTTTATTATATTATTTTTTTTTTTTAACTATCCACAGTGGCTTTCAGAGTGGCCCTCTACTTTCAGCAGCAGCCTTATACACGCTGAGACGACCTGATGGATGGCCTGTTATAAATATATTGATTTTAAAATATATTTAATAATATATTATAATAATAATATTTGAAAAGATGTTTGAAAAAAACACGTTTTTCAAGTTTTGGGAATAGTCCCACATGGGAAAGAGAAGAGAAGGAATCTGGTTTAAATGAAAACAGTGGAGTATTATAATATTTACCTCGTAGTCCGTGGACTATGGACCTTGCGTGTTCCAGTGCGAAGCACTGGAACACCCGCGCGCGCGCTCGCGCTCGGGCTCGGGCTCGGGCAGGCACGGGCTCGGGCTCGGTCTCGGTCTCGGTCTCGGTCTCGGACTGGACTCGGATGACTCGTCTCGGTCTCGGTCTTGGGCTTGGGCTTGGGCTCGGTGCGGAGGGCGTGGGCATGTGAGGCAGTGGGATGTAGAGGCGATGGTGGGACGAAAATCAAGTGGACTGAATGAGAGTCCCTCTGATTATATAGAGGCTGGAAATATAGCTGTTGCACAAATGTGTAACAGCTATGGAGTTAATTACAGAAACTGTTGCTAACAGTCATAAAACGGCTAGCCCAACAGCTATAAAATGGCTAGTCAGCTCTCTCACAACAGCCATATAACGGCTAGTTTCCAACAGCCATATAACGGCTATTTTCTCCAACAGCTAGAAAACGGTCATGGAATTTAATTCCCTGGACCATAAACCCCAGCCATCATAGCCTATAAAAAGAGGGTCTAGATGGGTTTCCAAACCATCTCAACTCACTCCAGCAAATCCATACGAACATAGACAACCAGCAACAAAGCAAGGCTTGAACCTTAGCTTGAAGAATAGACCAGAGGTGTGGTCTAGAACTGTTCAACTGAACCAGTGGCTGACGAATTGAACTGACCAGTGCAGTGGTCAAACTCCTTTTTTCTCTTTCTTCTCTTTCTTTTGGGATTTTTCTTTTATATTGTAATATTGCCAGATAGTGTGTAAAAGAGTTCCATTTGGTGGGCCTTCGTGTTTGCTGAACGCAGACCCACACCAGGCTTGTCGTATCCTAGAAGCAATTTGCCTGTAACCTATCAGCATACTCAATCCACTTGAGTAGGGGCAAATAACGCTTTAAGGACAGCGTTTCAGACGTGCTTCAGCCTGTCCTTAGTTCTGACCGTAGTGATTTTGGTTTCCATATTATACAGATATTACATTAATCTGTATAAAATTCTCAACAATCTTAAAGCGTTATTTCTGTAATGGAAGCCGACAGTGTTTCATCCATCAAGCTGATGAATCAGGACTTGATACGTCTTGATCGGTTCGATGGAACCAATTTTACGAGATGGCAAGACAAGCTAAAATTTCTCCTAACGGCGCTAAGGATCTACTACATACTAGATCCAAATTTGCAAGCACTACCTGAAGCAACCGACGACGACACACCTGAACAGGTGGCCGCCCGCACCAAACGAGCCGAAGACGAACTCTTGTGTCGAGGACACATTCTGAACGCTCTCTCCGACCGACTGTACGATCTGTACCAACAGACGTCATCAGCAAAGGAGATCTGGACTGCTCTGGAGTTCAAATACAAAGCTGAAGAAGAAGGTACCAACAAGTTTCTCATCGCCAGGTATTTTGACTTCAACATGGTAGATAACAAACCGCTGCTACCCCAAATCCAAGAATTGCAGCTAATAGTAAACAAAATCAAAGCGATAAAGATAGATCTTCCTGAATCATTCCAAGTCGGGGCTATAATTGCCAAATTGCCACCGATGTGGAAAGACTATAGAAAGAAGTTGCTGCATAAAACTGAGGACTACACACTGGAACAAATCCAGAAACACCTCAGAATTGAGGAAGAATCCCGTAACCGTGACAGAAAGAATGATAACGGGAATGCCTCGTCCAAGGTTCATGCAGTAGAGAACTCTAATAACAAACATCCCGAGAAGGACAATTCCCTGAAACCCAATAAAGGGAAATTCAAGAAAAACACCCAAAAGAAGAACGGAAAGTTCAAAGGCCCATGCCATGTCTGTGGAAAAACCGGGCACTATGCTCGAGTATGCCGATATCGCAAGTCTAAACAAGAGGCAAGTGCAGTAGAAGAAGGCGATATAGTGGCTATGATCACTGAGGTGAATACCATCCAAGGCAAAGTTCCAGGTTGGTGGTATGATACTGCCGCTACAGTACATGTGTGCTACGACAAATCAGCCTTCAAAACCTATGAGGAATTGACCGATGGTCAAGAAGTCCAAATGGGTAATGAAGTCCGATCAAAGGTCGTCGGCAAAGGAACTGTCGAACTGATATTCACATCTGGGAAGAAAGTGATTCTGACCAATGTACTGCACGTTCCAGACATGAGGCGAAACTTAGTTTCTGGGGACCTTCTGGGTAAACCAGGCATAAGGGTGGTGTACGAGTCAGGAAAACTGATCCTGTCCAAGAATGAGAATTTTGTCGGGAAGGGATATGCTTGTAACGGAATGGTTAAGTTTTCTCTGAATGAAAGTAGCACTTCTGCGTATATGGTTGAATCCTCTGGACTGTGGCATGATAGACTAGCCCATATAGGGTATAGTACCTTGAAGTTCATGGCTAAGAATGGTTTAATCTCATACACAGATAATGAAACCGAAAAATGTGAAGTGTGCATACGATCCAAAATGACGAAGAAACCTTTTCCAAGTGTTGAAAGATCGTCTCAAATATTGGATCTTGTGCACAGTGATATCTGTGAGTTAAACGGCATTCTTACTCGTGGAGGTAAACGGTACTTCATAACCTTTATAGATGATTGCTCTAGATATGTGTATGTGTACCTATTAAAGAGCAAAGATGAAGCATTGAACATGTTTAAAGTATATAAAGCAGAAGTAGAGAATCAACTAAATAAGAAGATTAAAATTCTCCGTAGCGATAGAGGAGGAGAATACTTCTCCAATGAATTCGATAACTTCTGTGAAGAACATGGACTGATACATCAATGTACAGCGCCATACACACCTCAACAAAACGGAATAGCTGAAAGAAAGAATAGAACATTAGTAGAAATGGTCAACTCAATGCTGATAAGAGCAAAGTTGCCACTAAATCTATGGGGTGAGGCACTGCTTGCAGCATGCCATATTATAAACAGAATTCCGTCTAAAAAATATAGAATATCTCCATATGAAACATGGAGAGGAAGAAAACCTAACCTAGGATATCTTAAAGTGTGGGGGTGTCTTGCATATTGTAGAACCCCTGACCCAAAAAGAACTAAGTTAGGACCAAGAGCTATTAAGTGTGCCTTCGTAGGGTATGCACAAAACAGTAAAGCTTATAGACTTCTAGACATGGAGTCTAATACAATAATAGAATCAAGAGACGTTGAGTTCTTTGAGAACTCACTATCCTTGGAGTCTAAGGATAATGACATCCAATCTCCTAATAGAGAACAAGATAGCATAGCCCCACAGATAGTAGAAGCTCCTATTGAACCTCGTAGGAGTCAAAGAACAAGAATAGAGAAGAGTCTAGGAGATGACTACATAGACTCACAACGTATCATTTTCATCTAGTAGAAGCAGATAGAGAAAATGTTATAAGACAAATACCTATAGTGATGAATATAGAAGATGATCCTAAATCATATAAAGAGGCTATATCTTCTAGAGACTCAGCTTTCTGGAAAGAAGCTATAAACGATGAAATGGAATCCATACTATCAAATCAAACATGGGAACTAGTAAACTTACCTCCAGGTTCTAGACCCATAGGTTGCAAGTGGGTATTTAGGAAGAAATATCACACTGATGGGACTATCCAAACCTTTAAAGCTCGACTAGTAGCTAAGGGTTTTAGACAAAAAGAAGGGATAGATTATTTTGACACATACTCACCTGTAGCTAGGATAACATCCATTAGGATATTATTTGCGCTAGCTTCTATACATCATCTTCACATCCATCAAATGGATGTAAAGACTGCTTTCCTGAATGGTGACCTCAATGAGGAGGTATACATGGAACAACCTGAAGGGTTCATTCTACCAGGAAATGAAAACAAAGTATGTAGATTAGTCAAATCATTGTATGGATTAAAACAAGCACCAAAACAGTGGCATGAGAAGTTTGATTCCAAAATACTATCTCATGGTTTCATGCATAATGTAGCTGACAAATGCATATACTCTAAAGTAGATGGTAGTTATATCGTTATTATTTGTCTATATGTAGATGACATGTTAATAATAAGTAACAAAATGGAAGGTGTGACTGAAACAAAAAGGTTTCTATCTTCTGTATTCAAAATGAAGGATCTTGGACAAGTTGATACCATTCTAGGTATCAAAGTTAAAAAACATTGTGGGGGTTATGCTTTGTGTCAATCTCATTATATTGAGAAGATACTAAACAAGTTTAACCATCTAAATATAAAGGAAGCAAAAACCCCATTTGATCCAAGTATCAAGCTAAAAGAAAATACTGGAAGAACAGTTGCACAATTAGAATATGCAAGTGCTATAGGAAGTCTAATGTATGCTATGCAATGCACTAGACCAGATATCGCATATGCTGTGAGTAAACTTAGTAGGTTTACTAGTAACCCCAGTACTGAACACTGGAATGCAATCAGTAGAGTCCTTGGTTACTTAAAAGCAACCAAAGATTTAGGACTATTCTATTCAGAGTTTCCTGCCGTATTGGAAGGATATACCGATGCGAGCTGGATATCGAGTGCAGGGGACAACAAGTCTACTACAGGGTGGGTATTCACCCTAGGAGGTGCAGCTGTATCTTGGGGATCCAAGAAACAGACTTGCATAACGCATTCGACTATGGAGTCTGAATTCATAGCCCTGGCTGCAACAGGCAAAGAGGCTGAGTGGCTAAGGGATCTTCTATTAGAAATCCCTTTCTGTGTAAAGCCTATATCGGCTGTGTCACTACATTGTGATAGTGAAGCCACATTAGCTAGAGCCTATAGCGGCACTTATAATGGTAAATCTAGACATATCAGTCTTCGACATGATTATGTCAGACAATTGATTCGAGATGGAATCATTGCTATTTCCTATGTGAAATCAAGCAACAACCTGGCAGATCCTTTTACTAAACCTCTACCGAGAGAGGTAGTAAAGGCTACATCTAGAGGGATGGGGTTGAAACTCTTCAACCAAAGTTCCACCAGTGATGGTAACCCAACCTAAAGTCAGAAAATCTCTAATTTTGGGTTTAATGGGTAAGAACAAGTCACTGATATGTGGAAAGTTTTCAGCACTGAATAATAAAACCTCATCCATAATAGATAAGTGCTGAGCGTTACGATAGAGGGTTGAGTCTTAAGAACTCTTAATGAAATCCAGTCTATAGGACAAGTGTTTTAAAGTAACGGAGACACTGGAAGGATTTCACCTATATGAACGTAGAGATGGTGCCGTCTCTCATGAGAGTTAGGAGTTTTCTCTCGGGATCGTTCACGAATTAGGATAAGCACATGGCCATTAAATGTGCTGAGCAAGATTGTGGGAACTCTAATAAACACATAGCGAATATGTGTGTGGTTTCTCCAACTCTGTTATCTAGGAATAACTGGTTCAAAGCTGCGGCTACCAGTAATTTCGATAGAGTTTTGAGATACTTACACTAAGGGAAGATTAAAATCGAAAGATATCTTTCTTTATGCATATAAGCTAATTATTCTGGCAATATTGTTTAAACCGAGAAAATATTTTTATAAAATCAAGTGGGGGATTGTTATAAATATATTGATTTTAAAATATATTTTAATAATATATTATAATAATTATTTGAAAAATGTTTGAAAAAAACACGTTTTTCAAGTTTTGGGAATAGTCCCACATGGGAAAGAGAAGAGAAAGAAATCTGGTTTAAATGAAAACAGTGGAGTATTATAATATTTACCTTCGTAGTCCGTGGACTATGGACCTTGCGTGTTCCAGTGCGAAGCACTGGAACACCCGCGGCGCGCTCGCGCCGGGCTCGGGCTCGGGCACGGGCACGGGCACGGGCACGGGCTCGGGCTCGGGCTCGGGCTCGGTCGGGCTCGGTCTCGGTCTCGGACTCGGACTCGGACTCGGTCTCGTCTCGGTCTTGGGCTTGGGCTCGGTGCGAGGGGTGGGCATGTGAGGCAGTGTGGGTAGAGGCGTAGTGGCGCAGAGGGTCGCTCCCTTCGCGAACCGGAGCGAGACAGGTGCGAGTCGCGGTGCGACTAGTGGCTAAGGCAGATGGTTGGACGAAAATCAAGTGGACTGAATGAGAGTCCCTCTGATTATATAGAGGCTGGAAATATAGCTGTTGCACAAATGTGTAACAGCTATGGAGTTAATTACAGAAACTGTTGCTAACAGTCATAAAACGGCTAGCCCAACAGCTATAAAATGGCTAGTCAGCTCTCTCACAACAGCCATATAACGGCTAGTTTCCAACAGCCATATAACGGCTAGTTTACTCCAACAGCTAGAAAACGGTCATGGAATTTAATTCCCTGGATCATAAACCCCAGCCATCATAGCCTATAAAAAGAGGGTCTAGATGGGTTTCCAAACCATCTCAACTCACTCCAGCAAATCCATACGAACATAGACAGCCAGCAACAAAGCAAGGCTTGAACCTTAGCTTAAAGAATAGACCAGAGGTGTGGTCTAGGACTGTTCAACTGAACCAGTGGCTGACGAATTGAACTGACCAGTGCAGTGGTCAAACTCCTTTTTTCTCTTTCTTCTCTTTCTTTTGGGATTTTTCTTTTATATTGTAATATTGCCAGATAGTGTGTAAAAGAGTTCCATTTGGTGGGCCTTCGTGTTTGCTGAACGCAGACCCACACCAGGCTTGTCGTATCCTAGAAGCAATTTGCCTGTAACCTATCAGCATACTCAATCCACTTGAGTAGGGGCAAATAACGCTTTAAGGACAGCGTTTCAGACGTGCTTCAGCCTGTCCTTAGTTCTGACCGTAGTGATTTTTGGTTTCCATATTATACAGATATTACATTAATCTGTATAAAATTCTCAACAATCTTAAAGCGTTATTTCTGTAATGGAAGCCGACAGTGTTTCATCCATCAAGCTGATGAATCAGGACTTGATACGTCTTGATCGGTTCGATGGAACCAATTTTACGAGATGGCAAGACAAGCTAAAATTTCTCTAACGGCGCTAAGGATCTACTACATACTAGATCCAAATTTGCAAGCACTACCTGAAGCAACCGACGACGACACACCTGAACAGGTGGCCGCCCGCACCAAACGAGCCGAAGACGAACTCTTGTGTCGAGGACACATTCTGAACGCTCTCTCCGACCGACTGTACGATCTGTACCAACAGACGTCATCAGCAAAGGAGATCTGGACTGCTCTGGAGTTCAAATACAAAGCTGAAGAAGAAGGTACCAACAAGTTTCTCATCGCCAGGTATTTTGACTTCAACATGGTAGATAACAAACCGCTGCTACCCCAAATCCAAGAATTGCAGCTAATAGTAAACAAAATCAAAGCGATAAAGATAGATCTTCCTGAATCATTCCAAGTCGGGGTATAATTGCCAAATTGCCACCGATGTGGAAAGACTATAGAAAGAAGTTGCTGCATAAAACTGAGGACTACACACTGGAACAAATCCAGAAACACCTCAGAATTGAGGAAGAATCCCGTAACCGTGACAGAAAGAATGATAACGGGAATGCCTCGTCCAAGGTTCATGCAGTAGAGAACTCTAATAACAAACATCCCGAGAAGGACAATTCCCTGAAACCCAATAAAGGGAAATTCAAGAAAAACACCCAAAAGAAGAACGGAAAGTTCAAAGGCCCATGCCATGTCTGTGGAAAACCGGACACTATGCTCGAGTATGCCGATATCGCAAGTCTAAACAAGAGGCAAGTGCAGTAGAAGAAGGCGATATAGTGGCTATGATCACTGAGGTGAATACCATCCAAGGCAAAGTTCCAGGTTGGTGGTATGATACTGCCGCTACAGTACATGTGTGCTACGACAAATCAGCCTTCAAAACCTATGAGGAATTGACCGATGGTCAAGAAGTCCAAATGGGCAATGAAGTCCGATCAAAGGTCGTCGGCAAAGGAATTGTCGAACTGATATTCACATCTGGGAAGAAAGTGATTCTGACCAATGTACTGCACGTTCCAGACATGAGGCGAACTTAGTTTCTGGGGACCTTCTGGGTAAACCAGGCATAAGGGTGGTGTACGAGTCAGGAAAACTGATCCTGTCCAAGAATGAGAATTTTGTCGGGAAGGGATATGCTTGTAACGGAATGGTTAAGTTTTCTCTGAATGAAAGTAGCATTCTGCGTATATGGTTGAATCCTCTGGACTGTGGCATGATAGACTAGCCCATATAGGGTATAGTACCTTGAAGTTCATGGCTAAGAATGGTTTAATCTCATACACAGATAATAAACCGAAAAATGTGAAGTGTGCATACGATCCAAAATGACGAAGAAACCTTTTCCAAGTGTTGAAAGATCGTCTCAAATATTGGATCTTGTGCACAGTGATATCTGTGAGTTAAACGGCATTCTTACTCGTGGAGGTAAACGGTACTTCATAACCTTTATAGATGATTGCTCTAGATATGTGTATGTGTACCTATTAAAGAGCAAAGATGAAGCATTGAACATGTTTAAAGTATATAAAGCAGAAGTAGAGAATCAACTAAATAAGAAGATTAAAATTCTCCGTAGCGATAGAGGAGGAGAATACTTCTCCAATGAATTCGATAACTTCTGTGAAGAACATGGACTGATACATCAATGTACAGCGCCATACACACCTCAACAAAACGGAATAGCTGAAAGAAAGAATAGAACATTAGTAGAAATGGTCAACTCAATGCTGATAAGAGCAAAGTTGCCACTAAATCTATGGGGTGAGGCACTGCTTGCAGCATGCCATATTATAAACAGAATTCCGTCTAAAAAATATAGAATATCTCCATATGAAACATGGAGAGGAAGAAAACCTAACCTAGGATATCTTAAAGTGTGGGGGTGTCTTGCATATTGTAGAACCCCTGACCCAAAAAGAACTAAGTTAGGACCAAGAGCTATTAAGTGTGCCTTCGTAGGGTATGCACAAAACAGTAAAGCTTATAGACTTCTAGACATGGAGTCTAATACAATAATAGAATCAAGAGACGTTGAGTTCTTTGAGAACTCACTATCCTTGGAGACTAAGGATAATGACATCCAATCTCCTAATAGAGAACAAGATAGCATAGCCCCACAGATAGTAGAAGCTCCTATTGAACCTCGTAGGAGTCAAAGAACAAGAATAGAGAAGAGTCTAGGAGATGACTACATAGACTCACAACGTATCATTTTTCATCTAGTAGAAGCAGATAGAGAAAATGTTATAAGACAAATACCTATAGTGATGAATATAGAAGATGATCCTAAATCATATAAAGAGGCTATATCTTCTAGAGACTCAGCTTTCTGGAAAGAAGCTATAAACGATGAAATGGAATCCATACTATCAAATCAAACATGGGAACTAGTAAACTTACCTCCAGGTTCTAGACCCATAGGTTGCAAGTGGGTATTTAGGAAGAAATATCACACTGATGGGACTATCCAAACCTTTAAAGCTCGACTAGTAGCTAAGGGTTTTAGACAAAAAGAAGGGATAGATTATTTTGACACATACTCACCTGTAGCTAGGATAACATCCATTAGGATATTATTTGCGCTAGCTTTTATACATCATCTTCACATCCATCAAATGGATGTAAAGACTGCTTTCCTGAATGGTGACCTCAATGAGGAGGTATACATGGAACAACCTGAAGGGTTCATTCTACCAGGAAATGAAAACAAAGTATGTAGATTAGTCAAATCATTGTATGGATTAAAACAAGCACCAAAACAGTGGCATGAGAAGTTTGATTCCAAAATACTATCTCATGGTTTCATGCATAATGTAGCTGACAAATGCATATACTCTAAAGTAGATGGTAGTTATATCGTTATTATTTGTCTATATGTAGATGACATGTTAATAATAAGTAACAAAATGGAAGGTGTGACTGAAACAAAAAGGTTTCTATCTTCTGTATTCAAAATGAAGGATCTTGGACAAGTTGATACCATTCTAGGTATCAAAGTTAAAAAACATTGTGGGGGTTATGCTTTGTGTCAATCTCATTATATTGAGAAGATACTAAACAAGTTTAACCATCTAAATATAAAGGAAGCAAAAACCCCATTTGATCCAAGTATCAAGCTAAAAGAAAATACTGGAAGAACAGTTGCACAATTAGAATATGCAAGTGTTATAGGAAGTCTAATGTATGCTATGCAATACACTAGACCAGATATCGCATATGCTGTTAGTAAACTTAGTAGGTTTACTAGTAACTCCAGTACTGAACACTGGAATGCAATCAGTAGAGTCCTTGGTTACTTAAAAGCAACCAAAGATTTAGGACTATTCTATTCAGAGTTTCCTGCCGTATTGGAAGGATATACCGATACGAGCTGGATATCGAGTGCAGGGTACAACAAGTCTACTACAGGGTGGGTATTCACCCTAGGAGGTGCAGCTGTATCTTGGGGATCCAAGAAACAGACTTGCATAACGCATTCGACTATGGAGTCTGAATTCATAGCCCTGGCTGCAACAGGCAAAGGCTGAGTGGCTAAGGGATCTTCTATTAGAAATCCCTTTCTGTGTAAAGCCTATATCGGCTGTGTCACTACATTGTGATAGTGAAGCCACATTAGCTAGAGCCTATAGCGGCACTTATAATGGTAAATCTAGACATATCAGTCTTCGACATGATTATGTCAGACAATTGATTCGAGATGGAATCATTGCTATTTCCTATGTGAAATCAAGCAACAACCTGGCAGATCCTTTTACTAAACCTCTACCGAGAGAGGTAGTAAAGGCTACATCTAGAGGGATGGGTTGAAACTCTTCAACCAAAGTTCCACCAGTGATGGTAACCCAACCTAAAGTCAGAAAATCTCTAATTTTGGGTTTAATGGGTAAGAACAAGTCACTGATATGTGGAAAGTTTTCAGCACTGAATAATAAACCTCATCCATAATAGATAAGTGCTGAGCGTTACGATAGAGGGTTGAGTCTTAAGAACTCTTAATGAAATCCAGTCTATAGGACAAGTGTTTTAAAGTAACGGAGACACTGGAAGGATTTCACCTATATGAACGTAGAGATGGTGCCGTCTCTCATGAGAGTTAGGAGTTTTCTCTCGGGATCGTTCACGAATTAGGATAAGCACATGGCCATTAAATGTGCTGAGCAAGATTGTGGGAACTCTAATAAACACATAGCGAATATGTGTGTGGTTTCTCCAACTCTGTTATCTAGGAATAACTGGTTCAAAGCTGCGGCTACCAGTAATTTCGATAGAGTTTTGAGATACTTACACTAAGGGAAGATTAAAATCGAAAGATATCTTTCTTTATGCATATAAGCTAATTATTCTGGCAATATTGTTTAAACCGAGAAAATATTTTTATAAAATCAAGTGGGAGATTGTTATAAATATATTGATTTTAAAATATATTTTAATAATATATTATAATAATAATATTTGAAAAGATGTTTGAAAAAAACACGTTTTTCAAGTTTTGGGAATAGTCCCACATGGGAAAGAGAAGAGAAGGAAATCTGGTTTAAATGAAAACAGTGGAGTATTATAATATTTACCTTCGTAGTCCGTGGACTATGGACCTTGCGTGTTCCAGTGCGAAGCACTGGAACACCCGCGCGCGCGCTCGCGCTCGAGCTCGGGCTCGGGCACGGGCACGGGCACGGGCACGGGCACGGGCTCGGGCTCGGGCTCGGGCTCGGTCTCGGTCTCGGACTCGGACTCGGACTCGGTCTCGGTCTCGGTCTTGGGCTTGGGCTCGGTGCGAGGGCGTGGGCATGTGAGGCAGTGTGGCTGTAGAGGCGCTAGTGGCGCAGAGGGTCGCTCCCTTCGCGAACCGGAGCGAGACAGGTGCGAGTCGCGGTGCGACTAGTGGCTAAGGCAGATGGTTGGACGAAAATCAAGTGGACTGAATGAGAGTCCCTCTGATTATATAGAGGCTGGAAATATAGCTGTTGCACAAATGTGTAACAGCTATGGAGTTAATTACAGAAACTGTTGATAACAGTCATAAAACGGCTAGCCCAACAGCTATAAAATGGCTAGTCAGCTCTCTCACAACAGCCATATAACGGCTAGTTTCCAACAGCCATATAACGGCTATTTTTCTCCAACAGCTAGAAAACGGTCATGGAATTTAATTCCCTGGACCATAAACCCCAGCCATCATAGCCTATAAAAAGAGGGTCTAGATGGGTTTCCAAACCATCTCAACTCACTCCAGCAAATCCATACGAACATAGACAACCAGCAACAAAGCAAGGCTTGAACCTTAGCTTGAAGAATAGACCAGAGGTGTGGTCTAGAACTGTTCAACTGAACCAGTGGCTGACGAATTGAACTGACCAGTGCAGTGGTCAAACTCCTTTTTTCTCTTTCTTCTCTTTCTTTTGGGATTTTTCTTTTATATTGTAATATTGCCAGATAGTGTGTAAAAAGAGTTCCATTTGGTGGGCCTTCGTGTTTGCTGAACGCAGACCCACACCAGGCTTGTCGTATCCTAGAAGCTATTTGCCTGTAACCTATCAGCATACTCAATCCACTTGAGTAGGGGCAAATAACGCTTTAAGGACAGCGTTTCAGACGTGCTTCAGCCTGTCCTTAGTTCTGACCGTAATGATTATTGGTTTCCATATTATATAGATATTACATTAATCTGTATAAAATTCTCAACATGGCCTGGATAATTCACCTGTGTGGTAGGCTTGCAAATGCAGCGGCTGTGCATTAGCTGGAAACGGATAGGCTACTCCCCCTGCCACCAGCCAATGGCTGGTGGTTGGTGCTCTGTGGCCCCATCATGTTATATGTGTTTCATCCATTCGGTTCTAGATCAATTTATAGTAATACACGGAAAATGAGGTATATCCCAATCTCAAGTGGACCACATTACAGGAAACAGTGTTGAATGATCTTCGACCATTAAAAACTTTTTGGAGCCATACAAGTATTGGATCAAGTCGATCTTTGTTTTTTCCCCTCATTTGGGTCTTTATGACCTAATCAACGGATTGAATGTCAAATTAACAGTACAGTGAGCCTTAGGAGGATTTAAATGATGGGTATCCAATCACTATTGTTTTCCTATGGTGTGGTTCACCTGAGATTTATATCCCTCTCACTCTATTTTTTGGATAAAGACCTAAAATGACATTTAAAACTGGCTGAAACACATACATCATGGTGGGGGCCACAGAGCAACCACCACCAGCTCCGGGGCTGGTGTCAGGGGGAGTAGCTAATCCGTTTCCGTCCAAAAAAAGATTGGACAGGTACGGTGACAATGATGCCCCAATGGATAAAGAAGAATTCCTTTGGACGGTGCTTCATTTTCATTTGATAAATGTTCAGTGGGTAGTTTTGTGGGTCCCAATCACATGGACCATATGCTTGTACTTATTTGACTGACTCTTGGGTTCTTAATTTTTATTTTAGTCTTTGGGTGCGCAAGGGACCCACAACATCTGTGGGATCACCGTGGACGTGACTTTCCTGTGCACGGCCCACCGCCAATATGTGTGAGAAAGTGAATCCGTCCATCTGTTTTGGCTGCCATGTCAGGATAAGGTCCAAAAATGAAGCAGATCCACACGCGCGACGTGATCCAGTGGGGATGAAAAAACAGTCAGTAGTGCAACTTATCTGGATCCAGCATAATGTTTATATGCCATCTAAATCTTTCGTATGATTATTTTCATTGGAAAGTAAAAACACAAATATTAGCCAGACTGGAAACTTCTATATATGGTTGCACAAAGGTTCCAATGTTGGACGTTCAACTCTGATTGTTTCTGATGACTTATCCTGCTCGAAGCTTGAGTCTGCCTATCTATATACTCATGTCTTGGCATGCACTGAAAAATTGATGGACGAAATGGGTGTCAGATAACCTAAGGAGAGTAGTCATGCAGTTGGCAGCTGGAAGCCACCAGCTTTACAGGACGCCAATGTAAGCAAAAGCTCTATAGGCCCACCACCACGTCCACAAGAGTAGCGGAACTGTTACTCCAGCCGTAGTTTAAAATATAATTAGAGAGCGAGTTGACCACATCAAGCTAGGAGACGAAAACGAGGACTTGGAATGAGTACAGTCCTGCCAGCGCTGAGCTCAATACAAGCACAACATATTAGGATTTATTGGCCCACATCTGACAAGGGCTGGTATCCAATAAAAACAATTCTTACATTGTTGTTAGTTGAAGCAGGGAAGAACGTGAGGTCGAGCACTGTATTCCTAAGGGGATAACTATTCTATATTCGCGGAACTTCTTTGGACTCATCACAGAGAAACCTCGAATCTATGAGAAAAAAAAATTCTAAGAAATTCAAAATAATTTGATTGATAAAAAAAAAAAAAAAAAGAGATTACACCCCTTTAAAAAGGGATACTAAGCCATGGGAGAAGTTTCAGAATTAAACAACAACTAAATTTCTTAGAATTCGTGACTTACTATAAATAGTAAAACGGTCGTCACTCCTATTAGTGCGCATGGTTTTTGGCCAAAAATAGTTAGTGTCCTGTTTTGCCGAATCATGATGTTCCTCTAATTATTCGAAGCAATTTTCATGTCCGACGCAACTCCTAAAGCCCAATGGATGAAGAGTTATACTCTTAACTAAAACTTACTAAAAATAGTAAAAATGAAATTAAAATATGAATTCGACTGTTACTGTAAGAAATCCGACCTTTAGCGACAAAAATTTTCGTCGCTAAAAGCCAAGACGAAAATTTTCGTCGCTAAAAGCCAAATTTTCGTAGCTAAAAAGTTTTAGTGACGAAAATTTTTGTCGCTAAATTCGTCGCCAAAAGACCGTGGCAACAGGTTTTTATTAACGAACAATTTCAATCGTTGAAAAAGGCAAGCTTTTTAGCGACGAAAATTTTCGTCGCTAAAAGTTAGTTTTGGCGTCGAAAATTTTCGTCGCTAAAAATAATTACAAAACTTTTAAGGACGAATATTTTCGAATGTTAAACTTTTAGCGACGAAACTTTTCGTCGCTAAAAATAATTACAAACTTCGCTAAAAATAAAAAAGTTTAGCGACGAAAATTTTCGTCGCTAAAAATAATTACAAAACTAAAAAATACGTCAAAAACTTTTACCAACGAAAATTTTCGTAGCTGAAAATATTTACAAAACTTTTACCTACGAAAATTTTCATAGGTAAAAAGTCTCTTTTTTTAAAAAAAATAATCCAGCACAAAATTCCTGATATACACCTGTTACAATATATTTCATCATATTCATCCTGATATACACCTGTTATATAATACATTTCATCATATTCACATTCACATCCATCTAAACCCAAACTAGTAAATCCATCCAAACATAAATTACAATCATCAAAACACAAACAATCTTATCCACATCACATTCATTTACGCGTAAATACATATAAGCTTAAAATCATAAACAAAAATACACTAAACCTAAACCTTAACCTAAACCTAAAACCTATAACCTATAACCTATAACCTCAACCTAAAACCTAAACCTTAACCTAAACCTGACCTATAAGTGTTAGGTTATAGATTATAAGTGTAGGTTATAGGTGTAGGTTTAGGTTTAGGTTTTAGGTTATAAGTGTTAGGTTATAGGTTTAGGTTATAGGTTAAGGTTTATGTTATAAGTGTAGGTTATAGGTTTAGGTTTAGGTTAGGTTATAGGTTATAGTTTAGGGAATTGAGTTTAGGTTTAGGTTATAGGTTAAGGTTTAGGTTTAGGTTAAGGTTTAGGTATAGGTTTAGGTTATAGGTTTTGAGATTTGAGAATAGGTTTAGGTTCAGGTTATAAATTTAGGTTTAGGAAATCGGGTTTGGGTTCAGGATCGGGTTTAGGTTTAGGTTAGGGAGTTGAGATTAAGATTAGGTGTAGGTTTAGGTTTAGGGATTTGAGAATATGTTAAGGTTTAGGTTTAGGATATCGGGTTCGGGTTATAGGTTTCGGTTTAGGTTAGGTTATAGGTTAAAGTTTAGGAAATTGAGTTTAGGTTATAGGTTTAGGTTATAAGTTAAGGTTATAGGTTAAGTTATAGGTTTATGTTAAGGTTATAGGTTTAAGTTTAGGTTATAGGTTTTGGGATTTGAGAATAGGTTTAAGTTAAGGTTATAAGTTTAGGTTTAGGAAATCGGGTCGGGTTCGGGATCGGGTTTAGGTTTGGGTTTTAAGTTTACGTTTCGGTTTAGGTTAGGGAGTTAAGATTAAGATTAGGTGTAGGTTTAGGTTTAGGGATTTGAGAATACGTTAAGATTTAGGTTTAGGAAATTGGGTTCGGATTATAGGTTTAGGTTTAGGTTAGGTTATAGGTTAAGGTTTAGGAAATTGAGTTTAGGTTATAGGTTTAGGTTATAAGTTAAGGTTATAGGTTAAGGTTTAGGTTATAGGTTAAGTTATAGGTTTATGTTAAGGTTATAGGTTTAAGTTTCAGGTTATAGGTTTTGGGATTTGAGAATAGGTTTAAGTTAAGGTTATAAGTTTAGGTTTAGGAAATCGGGTCGGGTTCGGGATCGGGTTTAGGTTTGGGTTTTAAGTTTACGTTTAGGTTTAGGTTAGGGAGTTAAGATTAAGATTAGGTGTAGGTTTAGGTTTAGGGATTTGAGAATACGTTAAGATTTAGGTTTAGGAAATTGGGTTCGGATTATAGGTTTAGGTTTAGGTTAGGTTATAGGTTAAGGTTTAGGAAATTGAGTTTAGGTTATAGGTTTAGGTTATAAGTTAAGGTTATAGGTTAAGGTTTAGGTTATAGGTTAAGTTTTAGGTTAAGGTTAAGGTTATAGGTTTATGTTGAGGTTATATGTTTTAGGATTTGAGAATAGGTTTAGGTTAAGGTTATAAGTTTAGGTTTAGGAAATCGGGTTCGGGTTTGGGATCGGGTTTAGGTTTGGGTTTTCAAGTTTATGTTTAGGTTTAGGTTAGGGAGTTGAGATTAGGATTAGGTGTAGGTTTAGGTTTAGGGATTTGAGAATACGTTAAGGTTTAGGTTTAGGAAATCGGGTTCAGGTTCGAGATCGGGTTTACATTTGGGTTTTAGGTTTAGATTTAGGCTATAGGTTTAGGTTATTGGTTATAAGTGTAGGTTTAGGTTTAGGTTTTAGCTTATAAGTGTTAGCTTATATGTTTAGGTTATAGGTTTAGGTTTAGGTTAAGGTTTAGGTTATAGTTTTGGGATTTGAGAATAGGTCTAGGTTATAAGTATAGGTTTAGGTTTAGGTTTTATTTTTAAGTTATGATTATAGGCTTAGGTTTAGATTATAAGTGTAGGTTATAGGTTTAGGTCTAGGTTAGGTTATAGGTTACGGTTTAGGGAATTGAGTTTAGGTTATAGGTTTAAGTTATAGGTTAAGGTTTAGGTTTAAGTTAAGGTTATAGGTTTTGGAATTTGAGAATAGGTTTAAGTTAAGGTTATAAGTTTAGGTTTAGGAAATCGGGTTCGGCTTCGGGATCTGCTTTAGGTTTGGGTTTTTGAGTTTAGGTTTAGGTTTAGGTTTAGGTTAGGGAGTTGAAATTAAGATTATGTGTAGGTTTAGGTTTAGGGATTTGAGAATACGTTAAGTTTTAGGTTTAGGTAATCGGGTTCGAGTTATAGGTTTAGGTTTAGGTTAGGTTATAAGTTAAGGTTTAAGAAATTGAGTTTAGGTTATAAGTTATGGTTATAGGTTAAGGTTTAGGTTATAGGTTAAGTTTTCGGTTTAGGTTAAGGTTATATGTTTAGGTTTAGGTTATAGGTTTTGGGATTTGAGAATAGGTTTAGGTTATAAGTATAGGTTTAGGTTAGGTTATAGGTTAAGGTTTAGGGAATTGAGTTTAGGTTATAGGTTCATGTTATACGTTATAGGTTTAGGTTAAGGTTTAGGTTTAGGTTATAAGTTTTGGGCTTTGAGCCTCGGTTTCGGTTATAAGTATCGGTTTAGGTTAGGTTGTCGGTTCGAGTTTCGGGCCTTGAGTTTAGGTTCTAGGTTCTAGGTTTAGGTTGGTTTAGGTTTCGGTTGTAGTTCTCCGTTTGGGATTTGAGATAGGTTTAGGTTATAGGTTAAGGGTGTGGTCCCTGCAAATACAGATATAAACACGGCTTGTCCAAATGGCCAGGCCACTCCAATGATGTCCATAGGAAATGGTCAGCTTCATCATGGTCATAACAGCGGTTCCCACCTTCCAAGGACCCCCACTCAACATCCGGTTAGCTCCAACGCATATTCGGGTCTGCTCCATCAATTTCGTGCAAATACTGATATAAACACGGCCTGTCGAAATGGCCAGGCCACTCCAATGCTGTTCATAGGAAATGGACAGCTTCATCATGGTAATAACAGCGGTTCCCACCTTCCACGGACCCCCACTCAACATCTGGATAGCTCCGACACATATCCGGGTCTAATCCATCAATTTCGAGCAAATACATAAACATGGCCTGTCCAAATGGTCAGGCCACTCCAACATTGTCCATAGGTAATGGACAGCTTCATCATGGTCTTAATAGTAGTTCCCACCTTCTAGGGACCCCCGCTCAACATCCGGATAGCTCCGATGCACATCCGGATACATAAATGGGTACAGTTTCACAGAACATTATTAGCAATGTTTCAAATGCATACCTCCCTTAGAAAGTCCTTCAGTTGATCCTCATGAAAGTCCTGATCTGTTAGAACCTTAACAACAACATCCTGCATTCCATGATTGAATAAATAAGAAGATGCATCACATTTACTTTCAAGTCAAACAAAAATGGGAAGAGAACCATGTAAAAAACACGAAGAAAAATATGGATTTCTTTGAATATGATAGAGAGATTGGTTCAGGAATTGAACCACAAATTATTCTCATCAGGTTAGTATCATAATAACATTTCCAGAGAAGTTCCCTGCATTAAACACTTGCCTATGTAATCCAATTGTCTTTAGTAAAATCAAATTATTGTCTTAAAAGAAATGCACACCACGCATGCGAAACATTATTTTCAAACCAAACTACGCTCGTTATTTTCAAATCTCATACGGCCACTTCATTCCCCCATTATCTCCCTCGATTTCCCCACTCTCACATCTCCGTCTCTCTCTCTCTCTCTCTCTTGAAGCAAAAGAAGAAAAAAAAAATCTCTTTTATATTTTTTCAATCCATCTTCCATTTTCTTCTTAACAAGAAAATCCATATTTACTAATATTCTCATTTTTCTATTTTTCAAAAGAATGAGTTCGGACTCTGAAAGCGTCGGCTCCAGTACTCATACTTTCAGCCCAAACCCTAACCAAGGACTCTAAAATTACCAAACTGCCATTGTGCGAGAACCCTAATTTCATAATATGTGTATTGATTTTATATTATATCAATTTAAATGAGGACGGGCTTCTACACTTTACATTACATTAAGAAAAGCATCCGTAACAATTTACAATGGCTTCTGATAATTACAGTGTCTGTCCAAAAATGACATAAGAGAAAATCAATTACCCTTTGAAGACACTGTATTGTGCTCTATTGGACTTCTTTTTAATGTACTAAATATGTCCCTTGCATCTCCATCATCATGTGACAGGAACGATTCCACATTATCATCCAAGGAACAAACATCTCCAAAATGTTCCATGTCCTACCATGAGAAATGACAAGAGGTAAGAGATGATCAGATAGAAATTAATGTGTGTGGCTTGTTTCCAAGTTATGTAAATAAGAGAAAATTTGAAACTGGATACCAGCTGATTCGAAGATGAAGTCCGGCAATTCCATCTAGAACATACATCATTGAACTTTTAGACATGCTGTTATGGAAGACATTCCTAGTTTTAGACAATAAAAACAAGAAATGATGAAACAAATATTTTCAACTTTCAAGAAATTCAAAACATTCTAAGATAAAAAAAAAAAAAAAAAGAAGAAGAAGAAGAAGAATGCAATTCAAGAAATAATGAAACATCCTGTAAATTAAAAACCAAAAGGGCTAGGAACAGAAACTCACAAGCTGAAATCATCTGAAACCATGCATGTCTAGGAATCAAGCTCAAAACCCCACTCATAGTTTCATCACCCCCAACAAAAAGCATTCCTGTTCTTAGCAAATAGGCCACTGCTGAAATCAGAGCCAAATGTTGTGGACATGAGCATGAGAGGTTGTCATGTTGTGACCCCAACAATCAATCAGAGAGATGTTCATGTAATTCCCTTTGGTTGGGAATCTTAGATCACATAGATGGTGGTCCTCAACACTAATTTCTCTATAAGAAGACACTTCCACCATATGTTAAGGGACACCCATATAACAATCTGTCTTGTCTATTTTATCAGCTTATATATATATATATATATATATATATATATATATATATATATATATATATATATATATATATAGAGAGAGAGAGAGAGAGATAAATAAATAAACAACATTCAAATATAAAATAGAACCAACAACATAATATCCAGCAAGACAGAGCTTTAAGCTTAAATCTGCAAAACAAGAAAGGAAAGGAATATCCTCACCAAAATTTTCCATGATTGCACTCATTTACCATATGCTTGTGCCAAATCCAAGCTTCTCCACAGATAGTAATTTCAAGGAGAATTGAAAATAAAGCTAAGCCACAGATGGAAATGAGAATTAGTACTAACTTGCATATTACCCACTGAGAAGTGAAAATAAAACCAAGCCACGGATGGAAATGAGAACCACAAATCTCCCAAACATAAGTACTTGTTTCCACTTGATTAAATTTTGCCAATTTAATTCATAGTCTGATACAAATGTCCCTAGGATAAGCTGAACATACAAATTCACGTGCAGGGCCTATTGAGATGTTTTAATGACATTCAATCCTTCCATCAATTCAGTCTGATACAAATGTCTCTAGGATGCACTCTAAAACAAAGAAAGAAATAAAGGTGATTTCAAGAGAACCATTTAAATTAACATGGAATAGGGACCACCAAATGCTAACATGGAATGAAATGTGTAAGATCACACTTGACCGGATTGCCAACTACAACCTCACTAACAGCTCGAGCCACTCCTCATCCTGCAAAAGCACTAGCCCCAGATATGTAAACCTGCAACCACTCCGCTGATTCATACTATGCATCAGTCCTATACAAAAATCGGCCAAGTTTTGCATTGACTTGGCCAATCCACCGAGCCATGAAAACTTAGCCGAGTCAATATTTTTCTTATAAGATTGGTTAATAAGAACCATTTTTTTTAGGTGAACACCTTTTCTTTACTTCTACAATAGTCACTAGAGGCAATGACAAGTACTCAAGAGGACGAAACTGTCAAGTTGTGTTGAGAAAAAACTTGTCAAGGATAAAACCGCAGTACTCACCTTAGTCAAGACCTACCTTCTGCCTTCTGTTGTTCAAAATCCCATGCTGCACAATTCCATTGCCAATGCCACAAAGCAAAAAAAAAAAAAAAAAAAAAAAAAAAGGAAAGAAAAAATCAACTTATAAAAATATTTACACCAAGATTTGACTTTCCACAAAGATCTTTGGTTTCTCTACAAACTTCTCTACTTTCCCAGTCTCCTCCTCCCCTGCATTTGAGATGGTTCGGATTGTCGGATGCTGTTAATTCCAACTTGTCTACCTGAAATCAACATCAGCAACATATGTTGAAAATGATTTGGAGCGCAAAGGTGGGAACATAGTATCCTGCCTATCATCAATTCTGATTACCTGTCAAACATAAAGAACTGCACCCTATAGGGTTCTTCTCATCTTCCATAGGAAACTGGATTTCAGATATGATATATATCTAGACAAGCAAAACAAGAATAGAACATAAACTTATGCAAATGATTATCAATTCATTGGAAATCAACAGTAGAGAAATGCATAAACAAATCCAGCCCATAGGGGGAAAAAAGAAAAAGAAAAAGTAAAAAAGAGGAATGCTCATCTTCAATTTCAAAGAGATGGACTCATGGGGTATTACCTGATGTAGAATCATGGGTTTGTTAGCAAAATCCACAAGCAGCTTTGGAACACTGAGCGTCAATGGCTGTAGACGCGTACCGAACCCTCCAACGAGAATGAGTGCCTTCATCGTTGCATGAAGAACCAACTACTCTTGTTGATCTATCACAAAATCACCCCCAAAATTTAAGAATTTAACATAAACCATGCAGAAATTCAAAACAAAATGTGCCAGAAATTCAACACATATGAGAGCCTAGCCGGAATCAGGCAAAGTTGTTGGCCTCAGCATGCCAGGTGTGAAACTGAACCTGCCATGGATTCTCAGTGCTCACAGTGCATAATGAAGCCATGTTCATAACAACTTACAGAAAAAAAAAAAAAAAAACACTCATCATCCTCTTAACCGTACATGAAATAAGGGCGTTATGGTAATATGCAAGGGTGTTTTCATCAAATCAAGTAACACAGGCCGGTCTCTGACCTCAAAACTTAGGGTTTGAGACAGTAATTTCTCCCTAAACATATACAAGAACTAAGGCTATGAAAAAGTAATAGAGAGAGAGGGGTCGATTTTGAAATACCTGGTGGGAACCGACCCATTTTCGAAGACGATTGAACCAGAGTGAACAACTTCCAAGAAAGAAAGTCCTATTTTTGAAATGAAAGAGAGTAAGGAAAACGCAAATGAGGACTGAGAGAAAGAAGAAGAAATGGAAATTGAAGGTAGAGGAAGAAGAAACACGTACTGTCTTCTTCGACATATCGAGCATCTCTCACTCCAGAGGAGTCGATGATGGCCATGGATTCTAACAACTGCTGAGAGGAGGAGAAGCAGACCAGATCTGGGTTAGGGAATGGAGAGAGAGAGAGAGAGAGAGAGAGAGAGACCGGATTTGGGATTTGGGGTTTTTTTGGGCGCGACTCTGTTTTTGAGCGTGCGCCCAAATTTAAGTCGAGGTCTGGTATGGCTCTGTGGGCCCCACCATGATGTGTGTCAAACATCTACCCCATCAGTTAGATGCACCATCCCATGGTGGGCCCAGGGATTAAAAATCAAATCAATTTATGACTTGTGTGAGCCACACCACATACAAAAGTTGAGAGGGGTTACCCTCCATTAAAACATTCATAATTAGTTTTTGGGCCCACCGAGATGTGGTCCACAAATCCACAGCCCATCCATTATGTGTGTGCCACTTAGATGAGGGGTCATACCAAGTTTCAGACACATCCAAATTTCAGGTGGGGCCCCCCAAGTGCTTTTATATGTTTTAAGCATGTCTTCACATGATTTTAGATGGTATGGCCCACCGGAGTTCCGTATACGGCTGATTTTTGAGATATCCCATAATTTAAAGGGGACCCATTAAATGCATGGTGTTGATGTTTGACACATGTCATGGTGGGGCCCACACAGCTTGACCTCATGGGGACGACATGGATTAAACACAAAGGTTAAGCTGTGTGGGCCCCACCATGACATGTGTCAAACATCAACACCATGCATTTGTGGGCCCCCTTTAAATTATGGGATATCCCAAAAATCAGCCGTATACGGAACTTGGGTGGGCCATACCATCTAAAATCATGTGAAGAAATGCCTAAAACATATAAAAGTACTTGGTGGGGCCCACCTGAAATTTTTATGCATATGAAACTTGGTCTGACTCCTCATCCAAGTGGGACACACATGATGGATGGGCTAGATTTGTGAACCACATCTTGGTAGGCCTAACAAATGATTATGAATATTGCTCTTAGTACGACTCTCAAACTTTCAAAGGATGAAACAGGTAAAAGTATAAACTCTCGCTTATATCACAGCATGATTGATAGTCTCTTATACTTAACTGCTAGTAGACCAGATATTGCTTTCAGTGTAGGAATCTGTGCAAGATATCAATCTGATTCAAAAGAATCACATCTTATTACTGTTCAGCGCATAATTAGATATGTTGCAAGTACTGCTAACTTCGGACTTTGGTATCCACATGATACAAATGTACAACTAGCCAGATATACAGATGCTGACTGGGCAGAGAACATTGATGATAGAAAGTTTACCAGTGGTGGATGTTTATATGTTGGAAATTGTTTAGTTTCCCGGCACAGTAAGAAATAGAGTTGGGTTTCTTTATCTACAGCTGAGGCTGAATACATCGTAGCTGGTAATGCATGTACCCAGCTGGTTTGGATGAAAAGAATGCTAGCAGATTATGGAACTGCACAAGAGACAATGATCTTGTATTGCGATAACTCTAGTGCAATTAATATTTTAAAAAATCTCATCCAACATTCTCGTAGAAAGCATATAGACATTATTTATCATTATATTCGAGAATTGGTTGAAGATAAAAGCATTTCTTTAGAATACATCCAGACCGAAAATCAGCTTACTGGCATGATGACTAAACCACTTGACAGGAATAAATATTTTAAATTAAAACATGATATTATATGTGTATTTCAAATTAATTAAATCATGTTATTTTTGCATTTTTTAAATGTATTTTTTATGCAAAATTTTGAAAATTTTTAAAAATATTTGAAAATTTTAGTGCAGCACGACCGGTCGAGCACGTACTCGAGCAGTCGAGGAGTGCAGGTGGGCCTCTCTAAAAGAGGGGAAAATCACTTTTTCCTTATTTTTCTTCATCTTCCTCAACAAGCTCTTGCTCAACTCGTCGAACCCATCTCCATAGAGTCATTGTAAGTGTCTCATTTTTAATTTCCTTTTAGATTTGGGTTCTTGTATGCATCTTTAGCTTCATTTTGTTGTCGATTCGAGATTTCCACTCTTTTCATAGATGGTTTTTGGAAAAAATCTGATTATTGTCAAACCCATTTTCTATTTTTGATTTTTCCTCGAGCATTCTCTAAATGGAACATTGAACTAAGAGGAAAGTAACTCGTGGTTCATCCTCTAGGTCAACTCCAATTAGGATGAGAACCCTTACAGCTCTCGAAGAATATTTGGAGCATGTAAGGGATTTTCGCGCAAGAGATATTATAATAAAAAAGACGGTTAATCTCAATCACATTGCTCCATTTAAACTGTTGCCCATCCTCTCTGCCGTTGGTTGGGAAAATATTCTGGGTTGGGGCGGAACGGCTTATCGGTCCATTGCTCAAGGCATGTATGCATCAATTGGTGAGTTGTGCCTTGAAAATCTCACATTTTCTATCAACTTTAGAGAATGGACAGTTCCTATAGACAGAAACTTGATTTCAAGTTTGCTTGATGTAAATGTTAATAATGATGGCATACCAATTCATCCACTTAATGATAGGATGTTTGAGCATGAGCATCGACAAATTACCCAAAAATTATATCGATTTAATACCGAATGGAGTAGCGGTAATGCTTTACGTGCCACTAAGATGATTCCTCATCTCCGTGTTCTTCCTCGCATATTTACGTCTAATGTATATCCGTGGTTTAGGAACAAGTCCGAGCTGACTTCGTTTATGGCTTGTTTTCTTCATGCCATTATATCTAGCATCCCTATTTGCCTCCCTTCTTTAATTTGCTACTTAATCATTCAATTTCACATTCATCCGGGTCATGATTCCATTCCATTTGCCTATCTTATGACGACACTTTCCATCCATTTCAATGTTGTCATTCCTTCCACTGAGGCTCCTGATATAGCCCTTCCGTTTAACAATTCTAACATTCATAAGATGAGTTTGGAATATCTCCCTGGTCAGCGAGACGAGGATGATGTTGAAGAAGAGGAAGCGCCATTGCCTGCTGATACAACTATGGATGACATATTTGATGAGCTAGAAACTGATGATGAGCCAGATCCTGACTTTCAACCGTCTCAATTTGATGATTGCCTTTGATCTTTAGAGGAAAAGGTGGTTGAATTGAAAGTTTCACAGGACAATCTGACTGAAAGTCACAAGTCTTCAATGAAGTATATGCGAAAATATTTTCATCGTATTACTAAAGGATTTCATCAGATTGACCTGTCTATCCCACATCCTTCTTCCTCTAATTCAGATTAGCTTGACCTTGATTTTTTTATTTTTTATTTTTGGATTGTATATCTTTCACTTATGCTTGGGTTGTATGACTTATTTTATACTCTTGGATGTTACTTTCTTTATGCTATCTGAATCTTATCCTTACTCTCTTAATTTACTCTTAATAATATTGCTTCTAGTGTCATTCAATTATCTATTCATGACTGACATTCTGTCTTCCTTTGTCAAGTTGTGACAAAAGGGGGGAGAGATTTATGGGTTATGACTGAATCAAATGATGCTAGAATGGATTGTGTGGATTGTATATTTGGAAATATATTTGTTAATACAGGTATTCTACACAAGTCCAAGATCAGATTGAGGGGGAGTAGATTTTGTGATCATATTGAGAGAGTGTGTGAAATTTTTTATTTGTATTTTGTTAAGTATGTTTTGTCACGAATTTGACAAAGGAGGAGATTGTAAATGTTGTGATGTATAAAGCACCCTTATTTGTCAAAATTTGATGGGACAAAGTAGCTTATAATGTGGTTCATACAAATGATGGAAAGTTCACCTTCAAGATCAACACATGAAATTGGAAAGTGCAAGACATGAAGATGGTTACTTCACGTTTAACCTTTACTTCACTTCAAGTTCAAGATCAAGCTACAACTACAAGTTTACTTCAAGTAGAAGATCCACCGTACGCTACTGAAGATTCAAGTAGAAGTTTCAAGGTATATACTTCAATGTCCAATAATTTCAGGTATAATTGACCCTAGAGAGACCTTAGACTTAGGTTCTTTCATATGCTAAACATATATGGGTTTTTATACTTTGGTTCGGCTTTAGTTCAACCAGTCTAAGCCTTAGTTCAGCTAGTCTAGGCTTTGGTTCGACCAGTCTAGGGAAAGTTTCGACCAGTCCAAGATTTGAACTTAAAAACAGACTTTTTCTGTTGGTTCCTCGACCAGTTGAGCAGGGTGCTCGACCAGTCGAAGGCACCTCCTCGACTAGTTGAAGAGCGCTCAACTCAAAGTCTAGCAACCATTCTTTGGCACCCCTCGACCGGTCGAGCAGGTCACTCGACCGGTCGAGCAGGCCCTTCGACCAGTCGAAGAATAGTTTTATCCGATCGCGCCCAAAATTTGAAATTTGGTTTATTCTTAGACCAGTAGAAGGAGACCTTAGATCAGTCGAAGCAATCGATTTTCAACCTATAAATAGACGCCTATTCTTATTCTAATTCATTCAGAAAAGCCACAAAAAGCCTTCACTTTGAGAGAGAAAAGTCCTCATCTTCTTCAAGCTATTGCAATGTATTTTAAATCTTTTTAATATAGCTTTTTGTTTTGTAATTTCTAGATCTCTTTTATGAATCTCATGTTATAAAGGGAGTTTATACAGTTCATTATGAGATCTAAAGAATTCAAATAAGTAGCCCAAGGTTTGAATTAATTTAAAATCAAATTAGAACCTAAAACCCTTGATTGAGTTATTCGACATTGAACATTTCTACATCAAGAGAAGCGATTCTACGGGCTACAACAAAGAGCGTCTTTAGAAGAAGATAAGTATTATTCTTTATTTATTTTTGGTTTCTTGAGATATCCAGAAAATCTCTGTATTGATTTTGACTGAGATAGTCAGAAAATTTCAGTGTGGGGTTTCGATTGTGATAGCCCATTTGAAAACACAACTATATAGGTTTTAAGGTGAACCTGAGAAAACCTTGATTATTAGTGAATGACAATATCACGTGGGTTGTGATTATTGGGAGTGGAGTAGGTGTGGCTATTTGAGAACAGTTGGTGTACACGCCGAATGTTAAGGGTCAAATATTGCATATCAGACCCTAGTTATTGCCCTAATTTACGAACATGGTAGGTTTAACGGCCCGATTTAATTGTGTTTGTGATGCAGGATGTATTTACGAGTTTGGATTGAAATACGATGCTAAAAGCACAAATTTAATACTCAAAAGACACCAAGGCAAGGGACGGACTCTAGGGGACCAAGATCAACGGATTTACAAGCCAGAGATCCGAGAAAATCGAGAAACTAACACTCAAGTGGCTCGAAAGATGTCCAGAATGCAAGATCACAGAGTTCCCACTATCCGTTCAGGTCGAAACTTCATACATGGCCTGAGGGCCATAAATTAACCATACAATTCAAATTTCATCCGTTCGATCTCTGTGGAAGTGACCCAACGGACAGATCAGCCCATAAACCATTGATTTTAGGCCCACCTGCTATTTGGATATGCTTAAAAATTGGTCTCAACGGGTTAAATGAGCTGAGAATATGGATGGACGGAACAGATTTCTTACATACATCAAGTGGGACCCACATGTATACTGAGTGTACATAAGGTACACGTGCACCAGCCGTGCACCATTACAGCCAAAGTCGGTCAGCTCATGCTGACCGACTTCTTCTTCTCCAATTCAAAAACGCAACAGCGTTTACGCTGTCGTCCGACGATTTTTCTCAGTGGACCCCACACATCATCCTTTCAGATGATCTGGACCGTCCACACTCTCCAAAGAGGGGGTATTACCCGCGTGTAGGTGTATCTTTGCCACCATGCAAGCTAGTACAAGATCCTAACTATTAAAAGTAGGCTGGACGGTGAAATAAAAAATTCCATGGGCCACACTCAACCTAATCCAAAATCGTCCATATCTAAATGGTTTTTTGAGCTGAATCCAGTGGACGGTGTGGATTTTTCAAACAACAATGTTCATGGGCCCCACCAATGTTACAGCGCACGGGTGCGCGAGCTCTGTTTCGCAAACAGAGTTGCGGTCAGGTGCAGGTGGGCTACCAACGTTAATTTGGGACTTGATCCAGTCCGTCTATCATGTAGAGGGATTCAATATGTTCAGAACCATGCTGTCCCTTTTTAGCCATACAAGCATACATGTCCGTTATAGTGATCACAAGAGGACCATTCAAATACCGTTGCAGCAGGAATTCTTCCCTGGGCCGCATCAACGGACGATCAAAATGGACCATCTCCGGTCGAAATTCCAAGGAAAAGCTGATGGACGACATGGATCTATCAAATGACAGCTAAAGTGGGCCCCACCACACCTCAGCGCAAGAAGTGCGTAGGCTGCTGCTGCGTAAAACGTCCGCATGGAGTGCGGAAACTCTCCACCACCATTGGCACCTATAAAACAGAGAGAGAGAGAGAGAGAGAGAGAGAGACGGGAGGTGGCATCTGAGACGTGGAGTGCAGCCGTGGAGGCGAATCTGGAAGCCGGTTTCAGTTCTTTTTTTTTTTTTCCTTTTCTTTTTGTTTTTGTTTATTTCTCTCCTTTCATGTTTTTCCTTGTTTTAGCATGACCATGCTAAGCTAGACTCTTAGCTAGGGCTAAGAGGTGAAGCTTGTAGCGTAATGGGAGACTTTTTGCTCATGCCTTTTATTTAGACTGAGCTGATGTTAATTTTAGTTTAATTAAGAAAATATTTTTAGTTTTTAATGATCTGTTGTGACTAAAATTATAATGGTTTTGCGATAGCTTTGAACATATTCCTTCCCTTTTTATGTTTATGACGTTAGAAAGCCCTGTTGTTCACCATCGTCTCTTGGGCATGGTCGGATGACGGTACCCTTCCTAACTTTCATAATCTTCTGATTGGTTGTCAATTAGGTTAATTCTGTTATTTGCTTTGTCTCCTGGGCATGGTTTGGTGATGGAATCCATTCTAATTCATATACCTTTCATCTCTTGAAAACTATATCAAGTAAGTTCAGTTTAATATCCATGAAGCAGGCATAAGATCTCCCTGATCTCTACAAGTGGATCCTCTGAATCCCTAGTTCCCTTTCTCTGAATTTTCTGAAGTTTTAAATTAATTATTTCACAATTATTCCTCAATTGCTATTTGATTTAGAATTCATCTTAGTCTAGTTCTAGTTCTACTTAGTTTCGGATTACGTACAGGTTTCAGTCCCTGTGGATTCGACCTCGGTCTTACCGAGTTTATTACTACATCACAACCCTGCACTTGGGGAGTGAACAAGTTTTTGGTGCCGTTGCCGGGGATTGACAGTTACGTTTTCTGAAATTAACTAGTTTTAGGATTAGTTTAAGATTAGGATTTTTCTAACTTTAGGTTTAGGTTTTTCTGATTTCTAGAAACTAAGTTGTTTTTCTATTTTATAGGTTCCTGACAAACTTCTAATTTGGTAATCCCTTTCTAATTCCTCTACTTTTTCTATTTTTAGAAGTAGGGTTTGAGTTTTAGAAATTTTCTAATTGTAGGCTTTCTTTTAATTTTAGAAATTTTCTATTTTCTAATTTTAGAAAATTTTTCCTTTTTAGAAACTAACATTACTTTTTATTTTAGGATTAGTTTTTTTTTTTTTTTTTTTTTTTTTTTAATTTCTAACTTTAGGTTTAGAACTTTCCTAATTATTTTTAGAAACTCTCTAATTTTAGGTTTTATTTTCTCCTTTTAGAAATTTTCTAAATCTAGTATTTTTCTATTTTTAGGAACTAATTTATTTTTAAAAAAAAACTTTTTAATTTTAGGTTTAGATTTTGTATTTTAGAAACTTTCTTATTCTAGGTATTCTTTTTAGAAACTAACTTAGCTTCTAGGTTTAGGGAACTTTCCTTTTTAGAAACTAACTTTCTATTTCAATTGTAGGAACTTCCTACTTTAGACTTTCTATTTTAGAAACTAATATCTTTTGTTTTCTTTTGCAGGATCTTAACATAGGAACTTCTATTTGGTACCTTCGTTCTAACTTCTCCTCCTCTTACTTTCCATACTGCGGTAAGATCTTTTCTTTTGTTTTTCTTAGGATTAGATTCAGAGTTCGGGTTTCACCATGTATATGCACGAGTGGGAACGTCAATATGCTGAGATAGCTTTTGAGCATGCGAAAAAGTGTGAAGGGATGTATGATGATTATGATAGAAATCAACCTATGTCTCAAAATTTTCCTGAAACAATCGTCGAGAACCGACCAGAGTATAATGCTCCATCGGTTAAGAAGTCCTTACGCGATCATATACAGGAGAACAATTCCACCCCACGGACAGTACGTGAGTGTTGGGGTTATCATAACTATGGGAGTGAGAATTATTATCACCCATCTGAGAAAAGGAAAACAATGCGTGATTATATTATGAGTGATAATAAGTATTACCAACCATCAGATTGTCCCACCTATGATCCGTATGACTATAATCAATGGAAACATCAATGTTAGGAAGCTGAACCAGCTATATATCATAGTGATAATTCTCTTGGTCCTCTACCTTTGACACCCAATCAGAAACAATCCAAGAGGATTCACTTCAGAAGCTCATGAAAGCACAAGAGCAGTTCAATCAACTTGTCATACAATCATGTGAATTGCTCACAGCCTCAATTCCAATCATTCTGTCACAACTTATGGAGAAGGAAGAGGCTAGGTTATCCCAACCTCATCCTAATCTAGAAGCAGAATGTGAAGAAAGTGATCATAACTCGCTTGTAGCAGAAACTGAAATTACGAATGAGGAATTAGATTCCATTAATGAGCAGATGGTTCAATTTCCTGATGAGTCGATCTCGATGACTGTCCAAAGGAATGATCAAGAGACGTGGGTGTCTTTCAAATATAATGATAGTGACACACTTCACTCACATGACACACATGATTTCACTGATGAGGTAGAGGTTAGTTTATTCGAACCTCAACTCAATCTAGGAATAGAATGTGAGGAATGTGATCCCATCTCAAGTGCACACTGCACGGAACTGGACGATGATGAGTACTGGGATTCAATCTCAAGTGTGGCCCCTACCAATGATCAAGAGGTTCAGGAAGTTGTCAACCATAAGGATCAACTCCACCTGTCTAACATGACTGATTTGAATGTGGAGAATGAACCATTTTCAACTAACCCTTCCAACCCTTGTGATACATGTTTGGACCACTGCCCTGAATTGAATTATGATATGATTCGGGCGATGGACGATTTGCTTGATATAACTCTGGAATTTGAAACTACCCAGTTAAGGCTACAATCTGAACTACACACTTTAGACGATTCAATGCTTCCACTGAGAAGCTTCAATGACCAGAGTCTTCACATCAATTCTTCACCTATTGATTGTCCATCTGTCTGTGAAGGGCAAGAGCAAGCGAGCATGCGTCCATCTACTTCAAAAGACGATGGAATCCTTGGGCTCATCATCACAGATTTCGATGTAGGAGACGAGTCACTCTCAGTTGATTTTCCCACATCTTTGAACTCATGCTTGACACACCTTGTGGATTCCTTGCATGACACTACCTCGATGGTTGTCACGGACCAAGCACGCCCTTACTCTGAAGCCCCTTCTTCCCCAGACCCTGAATGTTTACCACTAAAGGAAGAGGAGCTAAAAATTGAACCGAAGTCTGGAACTTCGGAATGCATCGAGACTACATTACTTCCTGAAATTTTTTCTAAATTTTATCTACCTGTAGTCTCTGATTCACCATGGGATACTAACTTTGAAACTTTTTCTGACACAGGTGAATCATATATACTTTGGATACCTCAGGCGAATCAATGACAAATTTTTACTGAGGTACATAAGTTTCGCTGGCCATTCATGCTCCAGGGCATCAAAGCCTATTGTAAAAAGGGCTTTTGGATGATCCTGTTGAGGAACTTACTGAGAAACTTATCAAAATATTGGTCGGAAGAAGAACCTTGCTGCGTGATCAATTAGTTTTTCCCTGTTTTCATAGGACTAGGGTAGTTTGCTTATTGCTATTCTAGGATAGTCGGCTTTATGCCGTTAGGTTAGTTTGTTTTATACATTGTTTTAGGACAGTTTGCTTTTGTTAGTTTCTCTCTTGTGCTGAACCGCTCTCATGCTGAGATCTCTATGAAAAGTCCCTCTCTCTCGATTCTTTATCCAGATACTATCTTCCTGTCACTTTTCCTTTACTTTCGTTGTCCCATGTGCATTGCATGCTCATATTTTATTTTATTTTTCATTGGGGACGATGTAGATTTTAGGTTGGGGGTGAGAGATTAGGTTACCTAATCAGTGTTTTCTTGGTCTTGAGCAAAAATTGTGAAAATTTTTAAATTTTTTTTAGAATTTCTTGTGAATTTGAAGTGATTTTAACGACCATCTTGGATTTAGAATTTTGAGATACGTAATGTTTGTACTCTATGACTCTTGGACTCAAGTATCTGTTAGATTTCACAGTTAAGTTTGAATTGTTAATCCAGAATTAGAAGTTGTAAACATTGATTGAGTCATGATTTCACAAGACATATCTCGCTTGCACATTAAGGTTTTAGTTCGATATTTAATTGTAACTTGGTAATTACTAAGTATGAAAGGAACCCGCCTGGAAAATTTGTTAGTCATGATCAGTTGAAGAAAAAGAAAAATACCCAGCTAAAAGAAAAAAAAAAAAAAAAACAGATACCTTTGAAAAGGGTTGGGCGAATAATCTTCACCATAGGTTTGCTCCCTATAGGTGTAGATTTAATTCCCCATGGATGATATGTGAAAAAGGTTGGGTGTACGGTCTTCACCATAGGTTTGCTCCCTACAGGTGCAGATTCGATCCCCCTCCCCCTCGATGGAAAAATTAAAAGTTGGCAGAATGAAAAGTTGATCTATGGGGTAAGTTTTGGTTTAGGTTGGTTGTCATGAACTCCTTTGTTGGTTACCAATGATATCATGAAATTGACGATTGGACCTCTCAATAGTGATAAGCCAAGATTACACTATACACTCATGGAACTCAATGTTTAGAATTGATCTAATTAATGGATTAATATTTTGAACTTGATTATGAAATTTACTGTGAGCTTCATTCCAGGAGAAAGTACTGCTCACCATTCATGAATTTAGAACTCTTGCATCTAGACTATTTTTCACTAGTCACTCGGGTTTACAGGAATTGTCTTGTATTCTTGAAATTATTTTTCGCATTCTTTGCTCAGGACTAGCAAAATGCTGGTTGGGGGTTGTGTTGAGGGTCAAATATTGCATATCAGACCCTAGTTATTGTCCTAATTTACGAACATGGTACGGTTTAACGGCCCGATTTAATTGTGTTTGTGATGCAGGATGTATTTACGAGTTTGGATTGAAATACGATGCTAAAAGCACAAATTTAATACTCAAAAGACACCAAGGCAAGGGACGGACTCCAGGGTCCAAGATCAACGGATTTACACGCCAGAGATCCGAGAAAATCAAGAAACTAACACTCAAGTGGCCCGAAAGATGTCCAGAATGCAAGATCACAGAGTTCCCACTATCCGTTCAGGTCGAAACTTCATACATGGCCTGAGGGCCACAAATTAACCATACGATTCGAATTTCATCCGTTCGATCCCTGTGGAAGTGACCCAACGGACAGATCAGCCCATAAACCATTGATTTTGGGCCCACCTACTATTTGGATATGCTTAAAAATTGGTCTCAACGGGTTAAATGAGCTGAGAATATGGATGGACGGAACAGATTTCTTACATACATCAAGTGGGACCCACATGTATACTGAGTGTACATAAGGTACACGTGCACCAGCCGTGCACCATTACAGCCAAAGTCGGTCAGCTCACGCTGACTGACTTCTTCTTCTCCAATTCAAAAACGCAACAGCGTTTACGCTGTCGTCCGGCGGTTTTTCTCAGTGGACCCCACACATCATCCTTTTAGATGATCTGGACCGTCCATACTCTCTAAAGAGGGGGTATTACCCGCGTGTAGGTGTATCTTTGCCACCATGCAAGCTAGTACAAGAGCCTAGCCATTAAACGCAGGCTGGACGGTGAAATAAAAAATTCCATGGGCCACACTCAACCTAATCCAAAATCGTCCATATCTAAATGGTTTTTTGAGTTGAATCCAGTGGACGGTGTGGATTTTTCAAACAACAATGTTCATGGGCCCCACCAATGTTACAGCGCACGGGTGCGCGAGCTCTGTTTCACAAACAGAGTTGCGGTCAGGTGCAGGTGGGCTACCATCGTTAATTAGGGACTTGATCCAGTCCGTCTATCGTGTAGAGGGATTCAATATGTTCAGAACCATGCTGTCCCTTTTTAGCCATACAAGCATACATGTCCGTTATAGTGATCATAAGAGGACCATTCAAATACCGTTGCAGCAGGAATTCTTCCCTGGGCCGCATCAACGGACGATCAAAATGGACCATCTCTGGTCGAAATTCCAAGGAAAAGCTGATGGACGGCATGGATCTATCAAATGACAGCTAAAGTGGGCCCCACCACACCTCAGTGCAAGAAGTGCGTAGGCTGCTACTGCGTAAAACGTCCGCATGGAGTGCGGAAACTCTCCACCGCCATTGGTACCTATAAAACAGAGAGAGAGAGAACGGGAGGTGGCATCTGAGACGTGGAGTGCAGCCGTGGAGGCGAATCTGGAAGCCGGTTTCAGTTCTTTTTTTTTTTTTTTTCCTTTTCTTTTTGTTTTTGTTTATTTCTCTCCTTTCATGTTTTTCCTGGTTTTAGCATGATCATGCTAAGCTAGACCTCTTAGCTAGGGCTAAGAGGTGAAGCTTGTAGCGTAATGGGAGACTTTTTGCTCATGCCTTTTATTTAGACTGAGCTGATGTTAATTTTAGTTTAATTAAGGAAATATTTTTAGTTTTTAATGATCTGTTGTGACTAAAATTACAATGGTTTTGCGATAGCTTTGAACATATTCCTTCCCTTTTTATGTTTATGACGTCAGAAAGCCCTGTTGTTCACCATCGTCTCCTGGGCATGGTCAGATGACGGTACCCTTCCTAACTTTCATAATCTTCTGATTGGTTGTCAATTAGGTTAATTCTGTTATTTGCTTTGTCTACTGGGCATGGTTTGGTGATGGAATCCATTCTAATTCATATACCTTTCATCTCTTGAAAACTATATCAAGTAAGTTCAGTTTAATATCCATGAAGCAGGCATAAGATCTCCCTGATCTCTACAAGTGGATCCTCTGAATCCCTAGTTCCCTTTCTCTGAATTTTTTGAAGTTTTAGATTAATTATTCCACAATTATTCCTCAATTGCTATTTGATTTAGAATTCATCTTAGTCTAGTTCTAGTTCTACTTAGTTTCGGATTACGTACAGGTTTCAGTCCCTGTGGATTCGACCTCGGTCTTACCGAGTTTATTACTACATCACAACCCTATACTTGGGGAGTGAACACCGAACCACTATAACTCCTGGTGTTTTGTGGTGAATGATGTGTGTGATGTATACGTGTTGAATGGTTGTAATCTTTTTATGTACATGTGATGAATGCTTGTAATAGATAGCTTTCTTTCCTATTCCTCTTATTTTAGTTTGTGATCTTAATCCTTACTATGTTCAAGAAATCAAGTTGTCCTACCTAAAACATTTATTTTTGGTGTAAGGTTGTCCTTTGAATAAGGTTTGAATCAATTTCTCAATACTATTACAATTGAGATCTCTGATTAGTTCTGATTTATTTAATCTTTCAATTCTTTAATTTTTAAAATTGGCATAGCCCTATTCAACCCCCCTAGGACTGAGAGCTCGTCCCTTTCACATGCTCACCAAGATCGTTCCTACAGAGAAGTCTAAGTTCTGTGCAACTTCTCTGGCTTAGTGATGGCCTAAAAGAAGGATGGAGTGTGCACGAGGATCTAGATTGACGCTATTGATAGGTTGAGTAGGGATGCGGATTTCCTACAAAAGCAAGTTCCTACGCAAGGATGGTGGGTGGGGCCTACTGCAACATATGTGAGAAATCCATTCTGTCCATCCGTTTTGAGAGCTCAATTTATAAAGTTCGATCGAAAATTAGGTGGATATAAAACTCAAGTGGGTCACACGAGAGGGAAAATTGGGGAAAGAAATTTCTACCACTGATACCTTCCTAGGCTCCGCCTTGATGTTTATATGTTATCCAAACCGTTTATAAAGTTATTTCTAATGGGATGAAGTGAAAACACAAAAAATATAGCCTGATACAAAAGTTTTATGGCCATGAGAATGCTTCAACGGTTCTTACTAAATTCCCACTATTTCCTCTCGTGTGGCCCATTTGAGTGTTGGATAGACTTAATTTTTTTTCGTAAATCCTAAATTGATCTCTAAATTCGGATGGATAGGGTGGATTTCTCAAAAACATCGAGGTGGGACCCACCTGGCATCCTTGTGCCGCGTCCGTTGAGTAGTGAGACTAGTTAGTAAAGTGATGTCACCAAGTTCCGTGGGCCCCACCATGATGTATGTTCTGTATCCACACCTTCCATCCATTCGGAGAGATCATTTTAAGGAAATATCCAAAGAATGAGTTAAATCCAAAGATCCAGTGGACCTAGAACAAAAAATAATGGGGACCGTCGTCCACCATTAAAAACTTCTAAAGGCTATAAAGGTTTTAGATCAAGCTGATATTTGTGTTTTCCCTTATTTCATTACTTTTTAAACTTTTGAACAGGTTGGATTTCAAATAAACATTATGGTGAGCCTTGGGATAGTTTCAGCGATGGGAATCACTCTCCCCACTATTTTCTGTGATGGGTCTACTACAGATTTCAAAATGGATGGACGGTGTAGATACAACACATACATCATAGTGGGGCCCACAGAAATTGGTGACGTCACTTCAGTAGCGGACTCGCTTCTCAACCTGTTAGTATCTAATCTACGTCCTTGCCGAGGGATGCAGATTGCGTCCTACCTCTGTCCGTCTCTGGGAATCGGCGGGGAGCTTTGAGTGGCCACTGTATGGGTCTTATCCACACTGTCCATCCATTGTTTTTATTTTTTTAATGTTCTTTTTTATTTTTTTAAATTTTTTTTAATTTTTTTTATATACATTTTAAGCTATTAGCCCAAAAATGTGGCAGATCTAAGATAGATGTGAGATACAAGTGGGGATTAAACCCTTACCGCTAAAAAATTCAAGAGGAGCAAAGAAATTTTAGATGGAGCTAATATTTGTGTTTTCTCATCCTTAAATATTTTTAAGGGCCCACCGTGATATTTATTTGACATCCAACCTGTAGATTAGGTCATACAGACCTGGATGATGGAAAAAAACAAATATCAGCTTGATTCAAAATTTTGGTAGGTCTAGGAAGTTTTTAATAGCGAGAGTTCAATCAACACTTTGTGGCCCACTTGAGATTTTGATCTACTTTAATTTTGGGTTCATACCATAAAATTATTTTTAAAAATATAGGGACGGCATGGATTTATCACTAACATCTTGGTGGGACCCACCTAGCATCCTGGCGAAAGAATTTCATGTGAAAAGCAACCGCCGCATCATTCGGAGGGTTAGAGAATAGGGTGAAGAAGCGTACCAAAGAAGGAAACCCGCTCTTTCAAACTCGCGCATAAGAGCGCCTTATCCAGACCGTCTGCCTTATCCGACTGTTGATAGCGAGGTTCGCAGTTCACACGTAATGACGTGCGAACCGGTGCGTATCTAAGCGTTTCTCTATGTATGTATATGTGTATGTATGCATGCATGCATGTGTGTGTGTGTATGTGTGTGTGTGTATATATATATATATATAGATAGATAGAGAGAGAGAGAGAGAGAGAGAGAGAGAGAGAGAGAGAGAGTCCTGGTCTCCTGCGCACAAGGCCGCACGGTGATTAAATGCGAGCATTTATAAGGGTTGTTGGATTATACTCATCGGCTGAGATTCAGCAGTCGTGACAATGAGAGAGTCTGCAAAAGATGACTCGCGCACCAAGATTTTTGCAATCTCATGGGAATTGCAGAGATTCCCTCGTGCTCACAGTAATGGCACCGTGTTCGCAGTTGTAGCTATTGGACAGTGCTTTGTGAGCCAATCATGATGTAGGTGTTTTATCGATGCCATTCATCTATTTTTTTCACATCATTTTGGAGCATGAGCCCAAGAATGAGGTAGATCCAAATCTCAAGGACCCACAGAACAAGAAAGCAACGATGATTGAACACCCATCGTTAGATATATGTATATTCTAATTGCAAGCATTTCATAGGTCCTGCCAATTTGTCACTTGTGCTGGATACCCAATCCATGCAAATGGTGGGCCACATCATGAAGATCACGTGGGGGGAAAAATCAGGATGGTCCACTGGGACACACCACCTATCTACAAGGTGTCTAGACTCTGTGGACCCCACCACCTATCTATAATTGTCACTGAACAATGTTCCATGCTTCAGTGTCGATTATGACTGTTGATATTTAGAGTTGAATGCAAGCCATTGGAAAACTTTTTTTTCATTGTCTAAGTACATCTACCTATAGTGATGGTCATGATCATCCATTCAACCTAAGTTTCTTATGGTGGCCCAGATAGCATGGAGTTCACAACATGAATGGTTTCGATCATTGCAACTACAAGTTATTTGGGCCCCAGTGTCTGGCAAACACGTGTTGGGTGCTGAGTCGGTGACAAAGGCCAAATTAACTCATTACACAGTATGGTTATCTTGCAAACTTATTAGTACAATAATCCTATGCTAGTTTTGCACCATTTAAAATGGTTGTGATTCGTCAAATGTACACATGGCATATATAGTTGCAAGGCAATCCAGATGGTCTAAATCACTAACTCAACCGTGGATGGAGCATAACCAGGAATTTGCAATGATAAGTAGCTATCCGATTTTCCCTTTGATTTCGGACCACTCGATATTTTACTTTTAACCATCCATTTGATAAACATTAATTGGATGGTTAGGATTGCTTGATCATTGCAATTTCAGAGCTATCCTCCACATGTCAATAGGACTCACAATTTCGATGGTCTGGATAGCAAAGTAGTACATCAATGCCCACATGGGAGGATTACCGTCCGGGCTGAGATTTGTGGGGCCCATTGTGTTGTAAGTGTTACACCATTCATCGCTTTTATCAGATTATTTTACGGTATTATCCTAAAAATGAGACATGTCCACAGCTCCAGTGGACCACATGAAAGGAAGCTGAAGTGATAATTACACACCATTGAAACCTTTCTATGGGCCACTGTGATGTTTTTTTTTTTTGTTTTTTTTATTTTTTTATTACCATCCAACCTATTCATAAGGTCATGTAGATGTGGATGAAGTGAAAACACAAATATCAATTTGATCTGAAACTTCTCCCGCTCCCGAGAAGTTTTTAAAGGTGGATGTTCAAGGATCATACCTTAAAATGATCTAACAAAAGCCATGAACGGCGTGAATAAAACACTTACATCACGGTGGGCCCCACAAAGCCCTACCCAGACGGATTACTTTCCGAGCGGGGGTAGGACGCAATCCATGTCCGGGAAGGTACCATGC
Source organism: Magnolia officinalis (assembly GCA_021015155.1). Classification (NCBI taxonomy): domain Eukaryota; kingdom Viridiplantae; phylum Streptophyta; class Magnoliopsida; order Magnoliales; family Magnoliaceae; genus Magnolia; species Magnolia officinalis. The sequence continues at coordinate 46,894 of JAJHSJ010001310.1, forward strand.
GCGAGGGGACGCGGATTTCCTGCGGAAGCCTTTCGCAGGAAGTTCCTGCGCAAGATTCTGGGTGGGGCCCATTACTATGTTTTGGAGAAAGCCACTCCGTCCATCCGTTTTTTGAGTTCATTTTAGGACATGCAACCAAAAATGAGGAGGATCAAAAACTCAAGTGGGCCACACGAGAGGAAATAGTGGGGATTTAGTGACCACCGTTGAAACATTTATATGGCCACAAAAGTTTTGTATCAGTTTAATTTGTTAGTTTTTTCACTTCATGTCAGTGAAAATGACCTTATAAACGGTTTGGATGAAATATAAACATCGATGTGGATCCTGGGAAGGTTTCAACGGTAAGAATTCCTTTCCCTACTGTTTCATCTCGTATGGCCCACTTGAGCTTTAAATCCTCATCATTTTAGGTCTCATGTCTTAAAATGAGCTCAAAAAATGGATGGACCGGTTGGATTTCTCACAAATATCATAATGGGCCCCACCCAGAATCCTTGCACAGGAACTTCATGAGAAAGGCTTTGGCAGGGAATCCGCATCCGGCGCGAGGACGCGGATTGGATACTAACAGGTTGGCTACTGAACTGACGTCACCAACTTCTGTGGGCCCCACCATGATGTATGATGTGTGTTGTATCAACACTGTTCATTCATTTGGAGAGTTTATTTTAGAGCATGGTCCAAAGAACGAGGAAGATCCAAGGATGGGGTGGACCCCACCACAGAAAACAGTGATGAGAGTGACCCCCACCGTTGAAACCTTCTGAAGGTCCACCATGATGTTTATTTGAGATCCCACCTGTTCATGTGTTAAAGCAAACATGAAAGAAGGAAAAACACAAATATTAGCTTGATTGAAAACTTTCATGGCCCTTAGAACTTTTTAACAGTGGGCGTCACTCTCCCCACTGTTTTTTGTGGTGGGGTCCTCTCGAGCTTTGGATCTGATTCATTTTTTCGATCATGCCCTAATATGATCTCTCCAAATGGATGGACGGTGTAGATACAAAACATACATCATGGTGTGGCTCACAAAACTTGGTGACATCACTTCAGTAGGAGTCTTGCTACTCAACATGCAATTCCCGTGAGATTATGAAAATCTTGGCACGTGAGTCACCCTTTTACAAACTCTCTCATTGAGAGAGCTATTGAATCCTAGCCGATGAGTGTAATCCAAGAGCTCTTATATAAGCTCGCATTTAAGCACCATGCGGCCTTATGCGCAGGAGACCATTTTTTATATATATATATATATTTGGAACTTCCCATGAGGTCGAGGTATGCAGGCCCCACCATGGTGTGTGTTGGACATCAACACTGTGCATTTGATAGTGACCCTTTAGGTTATGGGATATCTCAAAGATTATCCGTATAAGGAATTTAAGTGAGTCATAATACTAAAATCATATGAAGACATGCCTAAAACATATAAAAGGAGTTGGAAGGGCCTACCTAAGTTTTGGATGCGGCTGAAACTTGGTATGGCCCCTTATCCAAGTGGGACACACACAATGGATGGGCTGGATTTGTGAACCACATCTAAGTGGGCTCAATAAACGATGATGAAGGTTTTAATAAGTGGATAACCCCTCTCAGCTGTTGTATCTGGTGTGGTCCACCTAAATCATTGATTGACCTAATTTTTAAGCCAGTGGCCCATCATGGAATGGTGCATCTGACTGATGGGGTAGATGTTCTTCACACATAATGGTGGGTTCCACACAACTCGACCTCATGACAATTTTCCATGAGGTGGACATATATATATATATATATTATATATATATATCATTCTATATATATATATATCTTATATATATCTATATATATATAATGCGCTAAAGCTGATTTTAATGCCCCATGAGGTCGAGCTGTGTGGGCCTCACCGTGATGCTTTTCGAACATCTACCCCATTAGTCAGATGCACCATTCCATCATGGCTTAGGTCTCAAAAATCAAGTCAATCCGTGACTTTCGTGGGCCACACCACATACAGAAGTGGAGAGGGGCCGTGCACCATTAAAACATTCATAATCATTTTTTGGGCCCATCGAGATGTGGTTTGTAAATCCAACCCATCCCACCAAGTGCTTTTATATGTTTTTGGCATGTCTTCACATGATTTTAGATGGTATGGCTCACCTGAGTTCCGTATGCAGCTGATTTTTGGGATATCCCATAATTTAAAGGGGACCCATCAAATGCACGGTGTTGATCGCCGATACGCATCACAGCGGGGCCCACACAGCTCGATCTCATGGGAGCTTATCGTGAGCTCGAGCGCATAGTACCTTTTCCATAATTATATATCTATATATATATATATATATATATATATATATATATATAACCGACCTCGGTCCACGCAATCCGCTTCCCTGTCAAAGCTACTTTGTCTTTAGGGCCTGGTTCATATTTGACTGGCTCCAGCGTCTTAGTTTTTAGGTTATGGCATGCGAATGTGTGGGACCCACAACAGTTGTAAGACCACGACTTTCCTGTGCCCCCTCTACAGGGACTCCCTGTTGCTCTGTAGAGGCTACCGCGATGTGTGCACAGATTCCCCATCTAATCAGGTGGTCTACCAATTAATAAGTGGGCCCCAATCAACAACATTTGCAAGGTTGTTAATAAACCGTAAAAGTTTTCTAACCTGTTTTACTTATTTATAATCACGTAGCACACATGCAAAGTGGACCACCTTTGTCTCTCAGCAGTAGCGTTCAGACGCTGAGGTCCACGTTATGCATGGCCTGAAAAATTCACCTCTGTGCCACGTTAATATATATGCAGTGGAGTAGCTGTACATTAGCTGGCGCGTACAACTGGCTGGGCTTTTCATAGTCTTTGGAAATCCACCCGCAGCCAAAAAAAAGACTAGTGGTTCACTGGAAAAAGAAGCTATGGTCGGTGTTTTGTTTGAAAAAGTTCAGAAAGTGCGATCCAGTGGGTCCCCGTGAATGCGACCATGCCTCGAGTTGGATTGACTTCAGTGGGTCGCAGTGGGGTCCAGTGAATGGGACCATAACATGTATACGACCGCACTGGACGCGACTTTCCTGGACCCCATTACATGGAGCCGCTGTAGGTGGAAGCTCTGTGGGGCTCACTGCAATGTTTCACGTCGAAACAGGTTGGTTGACCGGACGCGGATTAGCTACTCATAGGTTGAGTAGAGAGACTCCCTGCTGAAGTAATGTCACCAAGTTACATGGGGCCTACAATAATGTATACGGTGTATCAACACTGTCCATCCACTTGGAGAGATCATTTTAGGGCATGATCAAAAGAATGGGACAGATCCAAAGCTGGGGTGGACCCTACCACAGAAAAGAGTGGGGAGAGTGACCCCTACAGTTGAAACCTTCCCAAGGTCCACTGTGATGTTTATTTGAGATCCAACTTGTTCATAAGTTAACACAGACATTAAAGAAGAGGTTTTTTTTTTTTTTTTTTTTTTTTTTTTTTTTTTAATTTTTTTTTTTAAAAAAAAAAAAAAAAAAAAAAAAAAACAAACAATTCAGCTTGATCAAAAATTTTGTAGCCCTTAGAAGTTTTTAACGGTGGGCGTGACTCTCTCCCCTATTTTATGTGGTGGAGATTTGATTTATTCTTTGGCTGGATAAACATGTGCATACAAAACATACATCATGGTGCAACCCACGGAACCAGGTCACATCACTTCGGTAGCGAGTCTTACTACTCTCAACCTGTCAGTAGCTAATCCATGACCTGGTCGACCTGTCAAGTGGTGGGCCATAACTGAACAGATGCATGGTCTTGAAATAATCGGTGGAAGTTTTCTAACCCATTTGCGTATTTTATTTTTTATTTTTGTTTCTAATATGATGGCACACTTACAAAGTGGAACACCTTTATCTTATCAGCATCAGTGTCTACACGCTGAGATCCATCTGATCGATGGCATGGATAATTCACCGGTGTGCCACGCTGACATATGTAGCGGCTGTGGGTTAGCTGATTTGTACACATAACACATGGGTGGGCTTTTCAACGTCCTTGAAAGACCCAGAATTGAACGGTGCAGTCAAACATAAGCATTGAGGTCAACATGCACCTACTCGAAAACAAGGCCATGAACACTGACTGTAGGTGCCCCACTGGATAAAGAAAGTTCCCTTTGGACGGTGCTTCATTTTCATTCGATGGTCCTTCATTTTCATTTGATAAGTCCAGAGGGCAGTTTTCTTGGTTCCGCTGTCTCAGTCAAAAGGCCATAGGCTTGTCCTGATTCGATTAACTCGTAAGCTCTTAATTTTTTATTTTAGTCTTTTGGTGTGCATGGGACCCACAACATTTGTGGGACTAACATGGACGTGACTTTCCAGTGCCTTCCAGAAAAAGCTATGTGGGCCCATCGCAATGTTTATGAGAAAGCCAGTTGGCCGGCCATCAGTTTTGACTGCTTTGGCTGGATAAGGCCTAAAAATGTGGCAGATCCACACTACATGATCTAGTAGATGGAAAGCTTATGGGTGAAATTTCTTTAACCCGTTATGATGTTTATATGCCATTTAAATAATTTATATGGTTATTCCCATTGGAAACTGAAAATATAAATATTAGCCAAATTCAAAACTCGCGTAGACGCACAAAGGTTTCAACATTGGTTATTCAATCTCCATTGTTTGTCATGGCTTGTCCTGCTTGAGTCCTGAATCGGCGTATCTTTCTACTTGTTTCGAGCATGCACCTAGTGAATGTCACACGGCAGTTGTAGAGCCGTAGAGCTTTGGCTCGCAAGATGCAAATATAAGCGGAAGCACTACAGGCCCACTCCGGTTGAAGCTTAAAGGATTTCGACCAAATAAGCGCAGTGCTAACACCCTGATCCATGACTCAAGTGGTAGACTGAGTGAAAAATAACTGAAGTCTTGGTATCGATCCCTAGTGGGGGACTAACACTGAAGTGTGAGTGTGTGGGGGTGTGTGCGTGTGTAAAAACAAAAAAAAGAGAGAGAGGCATTGACCAAGACATGCTAGGAGACAAAAACAAGGACTTTGAGTTAGATACAGCCCCGCCAGGACCTTATAGGATTTGATTGGTCAGGTCCTACCAAAGCGCTGGGGCATGTTTTAAAATTGTTTGATCTAACAAGTATTCAACTGTCCCCCGCCTCTCACGAGGCTCCTCTGTCAAATTAAAATCTCACCACATTGCTTGTCCGTTCGACAGGGAATTGATTTGACCGGTCTCACACAAGAGCCCTTTT
>JAJHSJ010000879.1:0-45754 GCA_021015155.1 Magnolia officinalis
CCCCGAACCACTGTCCAACCCTGGTCGACCCCAAACCCCTGTCCAGCCTACCCGATCGACCCTGAACCCCGCATTCAAATCTTTGGTGGTTGGTTGTAATTGTTTTGGTTGTGAGAGTATTGAATTTGAGAGTGGAAAAGTAGTTGCTAGTGGTGGTTATGGGGATTTTTGAAGCCATTGCAATTTCAAAGATTTGAACTTGTCACTGTTTGTAAGTTTTGGAAGATGGTTCTTGTTGGCATTGGTGTGTCATTTGTGTGGTGGTGAGAGTTTCAGATTAAACGAAAACGGAATCAATGTTGTTTTGTAGTTTAGTACTGAACGCGAGAATTGTTTGAGACTTTTGAGTTGGTAGTTATTTTGTTTTTGAATGATTTCTTTTAGAAATTGGAAATCAACATTTTCTTGGACATTTTTTTTTTCTTTTCTGAGAGATGGGATTTTGGCATCGTTGTTTAATTTGTTTGGGAGTAAGTCTTGGATTTAAGAAAATTAGAAATTCAGCGAGGGAACCCTAAAAATTCAGCGAGGGAACCTAGAAATAGAGCGAGGGAACATAGTAATTGAGCGAGGCAACCTATAAATTGAGTAAGGGAACTGAGGATTGAGCGAGGGAACCTAGAAATGAGCGAGGAAACCTAGAATTCAGCGAGGGAACCTAGAAATTCAGCAAGGGAACCTGGGAATTAAGCGAGGGAACCAAAGAATTGAGCGAGGGAACCGAAGAATTGAGTGAGGCCCGCTCAATTCCAGTTTGCTGCTCAATTTTCAGTTTGGCCCGCTCAGTTTTCAGTTTGTCCCGCTCAATTTCCAATTTGGTCCGCTGAAATTCTAGTTTGTCCTGCTCAGTTCCATGTTTGCCCGCTCAATTTTTCGTTTGTCCCGCTCAATTTCCAGTTTGGCCCACTCAATTTCCAGTTTGGCCCGCTCAATTTCCAGTTTGGCCCGCTCAATTTACAGTTTATCCCGCTCAATTTCCAGTTTTGCCCACTCAATTTCCAATTTGGCCCGTTGAAATTCTAGTTTGTCCCGCTCATTTCCATATTTGCCCCTCAATTTTCAGTTTGGCCCTCTCAATTTTCAGTTTGTTCCGCTCAATTTCCTTTGTCTCGCTCTTTCATTTTCATGTTTGCCCGCTCAATTCCAATTTGTCCCGCTTAATTTTCAATTTGGCCCGCTGAAATTCTAGTTTGTCCCGCTCATTTCCATGTTTGCCCCGCTCAATTTCTAGTTTGGCCCGCTCATTATGAGCTTAATACAATAGCTCATAATGATGTGTTCTTGTTGTGGGTCCCATCATGTTCTGATTTTTTGTTTCTTATCCAAAATTTCAAGATTTTCAAGTTCCCATCATGTTTGGATTTTTAAAATAACCCCCAGTTCAAAGATTTTCAAGGTCATTTCTATGCATTTCACGATCAATCCCGGCGATTCCATTTCTCATTTCACTCTGGAATGGGAAGTCAATATATATATTGTCCCCAGATGTGATATTGACATGTAGGAATCTACATGTGAGATGAGTCACTGAAAATGATGTGGACCAATAAAGCATTTCACACGGTCAATTCGCTCCACTTCACGGTCATTTCATGCATTTCACGTCAATCCCGACGATTCTGTGTTGATTCACAATCATTTCCATGCATTTCACGGTCAATTCTCCTCACTTCACGGTCATTTCCATGCATTTCACGTTCAATATCGGTGATTTCGTTTCATTTCACACGGTCAATTCCCTTCACTTCACGATCATTTCCATGCATTTTTTTCTAAACAAACAAGATAAAATATATATAACTACTCCATTACAAGTCGCATTTTGTATCAAGCAATTTATTTGGGAGAGAGAAATCCGACATATCTTGTTAGCTTGAGGGAAGGCATTGAAATTTCTTTTGCCATTAACACAAATGATCTGCACTCAATTATAATTAATTTATAAGAAACTTATATATTAATTGGGTTCGTGTTGGGTCAGGCAACCCGAGACCTCAACCTGAGCCCAACCCAAGTTTTATATGGTTGGTGTTTTGTATGGCCCAACCCCAAGACCAAACTTGATACACCCAGCCCAAGCCCAACCCAATGTCGGGTCGGTCACAGGTTGGTTAGGTTGAGCCTGCCCAACTTTTTGCCCTAAAATCATATATGGTACGTCAAGTAACTAATTTTAGCTTAGAAGATATTCTTATTATATGAATAAAGAAAGAAATGAAAAAAAGAGATAATTTTTTTATATGCTTATGTATACATATTTTAATAAATATGTGTCAGAGAAAAATGTAGGTAGAATAAAATTCTCCATGTAAAAAAAAAATAATAAATAAAATTAAAATAAATAAATAAATAAATAAACATGATACGGATACGGTTATAGGTACGGTTATAATCCGTAGCCATAGATCGAAGTTGGTGCCGCCGAATCCACAACAACGACTTGTGGTGGAATCACGGGAGTTGCGATTGATCGCCGGGCTTTAGCTATAGCTATGGTTATAATTCGTAGTTATATAAAACCGTAGCTATAAGTTCCTAGTTTTTTTTTTCTTTCGCAGTTGTAATCCCCACCGCCTTTTGTGGTCCCATCATGAGGTCTTTGTTATATCCAAACCGCTTAATTTCCAAACTGAAAATTGAGCAGGACAAACTGGAAATTGAGCGGGCTAAACTGAAAATTGAGCGAGACAAACTGAAATTGAGTGGGACAAACTGAAAATTAAGCAGGACAAACGGAAATTGAGCGGGACAAACTGAAAATTGAGCGGGCCAAACTGAAAATTGAACTGGCCAAACTGAAAATTGAGCGGGCCAAACTGAAAATTGAGCGGGCCAAACTGGAAATTGAGAGGGACAAACTGGAAATTGAGTGGGCTAAACTGAAAATTGAGTGGGACAAATTGGAAATTGAGTGGGCCAAACTGGAAATTGAGCAGGACAAACTGGAAATTGAGCGGGACAAACTAAAATTTGAGGGGGACAAACTAAAAATTGAGCAGGACAAATTGAAAATTAAGCGGGCCAAACTGGAAATTGAGCGGGCCAAACTGATATCGTTCCAATATGACCCAAATCCAACAGCTATAATCCTACTTGTCCCGTTACAATACATCAATGACCCGTTATAACTGACCCCATTTTAAGATTGGGTGTTACATCTTCGCAAATCAGACTGTTTGGGTCATGAAATAGACCTGACCCTTATAGTTAATCTTTGTATGCATGGGTCACCATGTAAGGAGATAGAGATGGCTTTTTGGGGTAGGTGAGGCATATGTTCTAGACCCTCTGATGAATGGTTGACATCTCCCACGGGTTTCATCATAGTGGAGGAGGAATCATGTGATGATTAGTACACATCTTTCGACGGTATAAACCGTCTTTCATCTCAAATAAATGAAGCACATAATTCGTTAATCCAGACTGTTGGTTTTTTGTGTCCAACGGTGGATAGAGTAGGTCCTAAAAACCTGTCATTTGAACCTCCCAGCTACCAATATCTAGACCTTTATTTTTTTCATTGAATGTGACCGTCTATGGTAAACCAAAACGGAAAAGCTAATATTATCCTATCATGTAGAATTTTGACACGTAGTCTAGTTTGGCCCACTCAATTTCCAGTTTATCCTGCTCAATTTCCAGTTTGGCCCGCTCAATTTCTAGTTTTTCTCTCTCAATTTTCAGTTTGGCCTAGTTTGGCCCGCTTAATTTCCAGTTTGGCCCGCTCAATTTCCAGTTTGGCCCGCTCAATTTTCATTTACTTAACTTCACGGTCATTCATGATCATTTTTAGCGATTCCGTTTAGATTCACGGTCATTTCGATGCACTTCACGATCAATTCCCTTCACTTCACTTCACCGGTCATTCCCACGCATTTCACGTTCAATTCGCTTCACTTCACGGTCATTTCCACCCAATTCGTGTTCAATTTGCTTAACTCATGGTCATTTCGATGCATTTTATGGTCAATTCCGACGATTCCGTTTAGATTCATGGTTATTTTTGATGCACTTCACACGGTTACTCCCTTCACTTCACGATCATTTCCATGCATTTGACAGTCAATCCCGGCGATTCCGTTTCCAAGTTTTATCGGGTTGGTGTTTGTATGGCCCAACCTCAAGACCAAACCCGATACATCTTGCCCAAGCCTAACCCAATGTCGGGTGGGTCACAAGTTGGTCGGGTTGAACCTACCCAACTTTCAGCCCTAAAATCATATATGGTATGACAATACTAACTAATTTTGGTTTAGAAGATATTCTTGTTATATGAATAAAGAAAGAAATGAAAAAAAAAGGAGAGAATTTTTTTTATATGCTTATATATACATATATATATATATATTGTAGTAGAATAAAATTCTAAAATGTAAAAAAAAACAAAAAAAAAAACAAAAAAAAAATTAAAAAGAAAAGTACACACAGGATACGGCTATAGCTACAGTTATAATCCGTAGCCATAGCCTTTTGTTTGAATCGGGGATCAATCGCGGATTCTGCGATCCATCCCCAAATCCTACAGCGAGTTGCGGTGGAATCGCGGAATCCGCGATTCATTGCAGATTCTGTTTTTTTTTTTTTTTTTTTTTCTTTGAAATTTTTGTTGCTGCTTCTGTGGGCCCCACCATGAGGTCTGTGTTATATCCAAACCGTCCATCTATTTGGCGAGCTCATATTAAAGCTTGAGACCAAAAATAAGACAGATCTACGTATCAAGTGGACCACACTGTAAAAGGGCAGTGGGGAATTGAACATCTACCATTTAAACCCTTTTAGGGGTTACAGAAGTTTTGGATCATTAAGAAATTTGTTTTTCCTCTTCATCCAGGCCTTTGTGACCTTATGAATAGATTGGATGGAAAATAAATTTTATGGTGGGCCCTACAATTTTTAATGGTGAAAATCAATTTCACCGCTGCTCTTTGTGGTGTGGTCCAGTTGATCTTTGGATATTAATTTTTTTTTGGATAATGCTCCGAAATGATCTCGAAATATGGATGAACGTTGTGGATATAATAAATATAGAGCTGTGGGGCCACGTAATTTTGATATCTTTTAAGCCGTTCGTACAACTCTCTGATGGAGGAGCGTCCGCGCTCGTCTTCGCAGTGAAAAGGAGGGGCAGTTTCGTCCTCAAAGTCGCTGTCCGCACGTGCTAGTCTAGATTGGTAACTAAAGTTTGTATTCTTTCATAGAAATCGCTGGGTAAAAGGTTTTGTCTACAGTGGTCATTTTCTCTGAAAAAAAGATCACTGCTATTTTACTCGCGAGAGTAGCTATCTGAATCTGCTTCCCACACGTACCAAGAGGCACGTGCGCGATACATCTAGGATGTTGGTAGTTGGGTTCCACATTTCAATTTCAATAGCCCAAAAAAATCAGAAATTTACAATCATCAGACCACAGGAGAACATTAAACGTAAATAATTAATCCAAATTCATTGTAGCCGTCCAATTCATTCTTAAACATCAAGCACAACCCATTGTCTTATGAATGGAAATTTTCCTGCATAGAACATAAACGTTATGGCACACCAAATGAACGGTTCGGATCTCGTGAAAACATGCCGTATTTGTGTTTATGGGGTATCAAGATTTGGATGGCTGTCCTCCTGCGAGTATCAACAGCACCCATCTTTGAAAAAGATGGGTAGGAGGTATGATTAAGTCAGACAAAGAGCAAAAGCCTTATCCCACGTTGTGAAAATGTCATCCAAGCCCATCTAAAGCAAGTTTGTTTTTATTTATGCTTTGAATTCATGTGATCTTGATTGATATGTCAACAGCTGGGGGGATTGATGGTGGGCCCCACCATGTCCCAAAGGTGGGAAACACATATGACGAGCAGTGCAAGCACCAGCACACACATAGCCACCCCTTCATTATTATCAACGCCAACAAAGGGACTCTTGGAAGAAAAAAAAAAGGAGAGAATTTTTTTTATACTCTGGAGAGTAGGATGGATGATACACAGGCACTTAGAAATTATTTTGAATTTGTAGGCGTTGGATGTAGTTAGTTTAAATTTAAGTGTATAATTTTATGGGTTTCTGTTTAGATTTATCATGAACCGAAAATTATGGTTATTTGATTTTCTGAGTATTGGAATTTTTAACATGTATTGGACGGTTAAAAATGAAAACTATCACGTGGTACTGTTTCAATGGACGTGTGGCAACGAATCAGAGGCTGGGATTGCTCAACCAATCTCGTTTCGGGATTGTTATTTAGAGACAGTTGATTCCAGAGTCAAGTCGTTTTGATTTGGTCTGATATGTGACACGTGTACATTTCTGAGTGCCTGCGTATGAAGCATCCTAAGCTACCACTTAGGAGGAATTTTATGATACATTGCGATGCGTCTTTGCTAGTTATACTTCCTTTTTCAAATTTCGACAACTGGGATTGATGGTTTTGTAATCTGGACGATTCATATGTTTGTTCTAACCGTGGATGGACCAAAATACAAAATATCCTTGAGAAGATATTTTAAAGCCTTTTTTTGTGGCCTACAAATTGACGGTTGAGAAGGCAAGTACAGAACTAATCCAAATTCAACTGAAAATCACTCATTTCTGTGACTATTATCTATTAATCTAGAAGGTTTATGGTCCATTCAGAGCGTGATTCGGCATACCAATGGTCTGGATCACCAAACCAACGGGTACCATTTCTCAGAATTGAAAACCTGTGGACACTGTACCAAGAGAGAGAAAAGTCATGCCACCGCTCTTATGCGTCGCATACACCTCCCGCGGCTAATGGTACGTGTGAATGAGAAAAAAGGAAGAGGCAGCTAATCACCCTATCAACCTTTCCCGCCAATTTCTTACTAATAGTGGGCCCCACCATCAAGGTCATCTGATGAAAAATTCAGGTTCTCCAACTTATCAGGTGGACACATCAATGAAATAAATGGACGGCTGTGGGTCTCAATCAACGACCTGCTTGACCTGCCTAATGAATGGATCAGCGTGATGTTCGAGATGGGCCATCTTCATGATGGAGTCACACTTTTTAATGGGTGAGATTTCCTACACGTGTGAAATTTTGGTAGTCAAATCAGCGATGCATGCTAAGTTATTATTCAGCCGACTGTAGGTGAACAGCAATAGGAAAGAGATACTCAACAGAGAGAGGAGCAGAGGGGACCACTACTATCACAAAGAGCTTGAATTTTGAATTTTAATAATGGGTAATAACAGGTGTACCGCAGGAGCACCATTTTAAATTGTGCTATAGCAATCATCGAGTCCTTACGTATGGGTAATCCGGACCGTTCAATTTGTAGGTTCTACTACTAGGGTTCGTACTGGTCCGGATTGGCCGTTCAGACTCGAGTCCCAGCCCAATTTGTGCCGGATCATAACTCTAACGAGGGAAAATGCAGGTCAGGCCAGGATTTGAATTACCCAAATAAAAAGTCCGGACCCGTATCCGACTTTTAGGCCCGATTAAAAAAATTAGGCCGTTCAAAGCCTGGCCCAAAACTGATCTCACCATCCTACATGCTCTAGAAAAACTGACGGTTGAGATGAAAAGAAATCCCAACTGTTTCAATTAGAGTCCGTTAATTTACACACAATCGCACTCGTGCTATAACCGCGGGAGCACAATTGAAATTGGTGCTCCTGCGATGTACACTGCAGGTCGTCCTTTAATGTTCTCATAACTTGCCTTTTACCCTGGCAAGACCTTTTTTGAGGGAAAGACTCTTCTTAAGATATGATAGTTCACAAACATCTTAGAAATGGTGGTGACTGGCATGGTTGCACGGGAATCCAGACCGTCCAAATCTCAGATTTGGTTTGGATGAAGATCACCCACAATTACACTGAGAAGATGACAGTGATCGTCCGATTTTCTCCCTTGTGATTTGGACCACTTACTGTCTTACTTATATACCATTGATTTGATAGATTTCAATTGGGTGGTTAGGGTTACTTGATCAGTGAGGTTTTTATATATGAAAGCTCTATTCTCAACATGCCCCACAATTTGAATGGTCTGGATTGACATAGATTAGTGCCACGTGTTAGGAGGATGAGTCACCACCATCTTCAAAACAGTGATGAACTATCATACAGTCCAGAACGCCTACTGAGTGATATGGATGTAACAAAACATGAAATATCACTACCAAGTTTCACTTGATTTTACCGTGACGTGATACATAAAAAAATAGAGAGGAAATCTACACCGTTCACTGCAATCCAATCTTGATTCCACAACCATCGGTAGAAATAGACCAACCTTCACAGTTGATGTCAAAATTTGGGTCACCCTAGGTGACGTTTGAGTGCTTGGAGCAAACCTGGTTTTGTACATAACAATAAACAAAGAAGACCTTGGTTCAAACAAGTAACCCTCAGATGCCAAAGTTCGGATAGGGAAATTGGGTCTAAGTTGAGTAGAGTAGAGTCAGAGTGCAAGATCTTGCGTATTTGTATAAGTAGAAATGATTTGTATTTATACATGAGGGTCACGCTGAACGTGTCAGACAATCTCGGCATGGTCATCGCCGCTACGCGAGGACTACACGCACGTAGTTGTCGACGGTTACTCGGATATTGACTTTACTTAGCCAAGTGTTACTGGGGGTGTGTGTTAATACTATTGCTGACCAGGTTCCCATCTGAGCCGACCTCATGGTTCGGATCTTACTTGTCGACCCGAGCCCATAGATAAGCGGATTATTGGCTCGGCTCGAAGGAACACTGGATGGATAGGTAATGCTTTCCTGCATTGTAAGAGTAACTGGATTGATTTGGTTTATTAATTAAGATTCGTGCCTTATCTGACTCAGCTTCAGTTAGATCTTTAATTTAGTCAAGATTGTCTTCATTAATCAATGATAGGTCGGTTAGATTTAGGTTCTGTGTGAGCAAATCATGTAACTAAATTCGGTGTTTAAGTGATCGAGCGGATTCGTTGGTTTCCTACGGTTGATTAATCGAACTTGTGCGGTTCTTTACTGACGACTCTACCCGTGTATAAACTAACATTGAGTGATAATGGTCAGTAAGTGACATTATAAATTAATTACACAAAAAAAAAAAAAATTCAAAGATTTTTGGAAATCCAAAACAGTGAAAATCCAGGACGTTACACAAATTGTCAACAGTAAGAACTTTACCCTTTCCTACCAGCTAGCCGAAGAACGAAATCTTTGGGGGAACTTTATATCTCCACACTTTGTCTAGCAGAAATCTTCGAACATCATCTGTTTTCTTATCGATGGATCTATATAGAGACATCACCGAGAATGAGCCTTTTCTGTCCAGTCTCCAGACAAGACTATCCACTGAATTCTGCACAGGCTTGCAAGTGTTGATACGACCAATAAGAGCATTGAAATCTTCAATTTCCCTGTTGCGAAGATTCCTCCTGCAAGGAGGATTCTTCAAACAACCATAGTCTGTTCCTTTCCATGTCTCTATGCATATCGATGCCAAGAATCTTCTTTACAGCCTCCAGATCTTTCATATCAAATGTTATGGATAACTAAGTCTTTAATATGTTGATTTCATGTATGATATGATTAGCGATAAACACATCATCAACATACAACATCAGAATAATGAATTTCTTGTCACTCAATGCTCTAAAATAGACACAATGATCGATTTTGCTTCTAATAAATCATTGACTCAACATTAAATAATCAAATTTATTATACCTCTGCCTAGGCGACTGTTTCAGGCTATAAAACGACATATTTAATCTACAAACTAAATTTTCATTTCCTTCCACCTGGAACCCTTCAAGTTACTTTATCTAGATCTGTTCTTCTAGTTTCCTATGTAGAAATACAGTTTTCATATTTAATTATTCCATTTCCATATATGTTGGGTAACTAAAGCTAATACAAATCTAATAGATACTTGATTTACTGCTGGTACGAATATCTCACCGAAGTCGACACCCTCCTTTTGAGCATAACCATTTGCTACCAATCTGGCATAGTACCTATTTAGTTTCTTCTGATAAATCCACTTGTAACCGACCATTTTTCGCCCAACAGACAACTCCATCAGCTCCCACATTTTATTTTTGTATAAAGAGTCCATCTCATCATGTATTATTGCATCTCTATTTTCTAATGCTTCCTGAAAAGTAAGTGGATCCCCCTCATCTATAATGAGAGCAAATGCAACGTTTGGGTCATCTTTATATTTCAACGGTATAATCTACAATCCTTTGGCGGATTTCTCCTAATAGGTGGTTGCTCCACCTCTTCCTATACATTTACCTGTGGCTCAAGTTCTTCAAGTGTTTCACTCTTATTTGTTTCAACATCAAACACTGATTTTTCTATTTATTTGTGCTCATCCTTCCAAAACTAGAAACCATCATTAAACTTGATGTCCCAGCTAAATATGATTTTCCGAGAAACCTGGTTATATAATTTGTATCATTTCACCCCATTATCATAGCCGACAAAAGTATACTTCTTAGTCATTTGGTATAGCTTATCTTTCTCAACTGATAGTACACGAGAGTGAGCATCACTGCCAAATACCCGCGGCTTCGTGTAATCAACTACCTAACCACTCCCTACTATTTTTGGAAATTTGTAATCAATAGTTATAAATGAAAATTGGTTTATTAAATAGTAAGTCGTAGATACAGTCTCAACCCATAGTTCCTTGTCCAACCTATAATTACTCAATATACTCCGTACCTTTTACAAAAGATTTCGATTCATACGTTTAGCTACACCATTTTACTCTGGTGTATGACTCATTACGTTGTGCCTCGTTATCCCCCTACTCTCACAATATTGGTTAAATTCTTTTAAAGTAAATTCTCTGCCATTATCCAGAATTTTCACATTTTCACCTAGTCTATTTTTCAACAATTGTCTTTCAAGACTTGAAAGTGACAAACACATCATATTTATGTTTCAGACAATAAACTCAAACCTTCCTATAGAAGTCGTCAATGAATGTAACAAAGAATGACGACCCTCCTCCATAAACAATAGGCAACAACCCTCATACATTCGAATGCACATAATCCAACTGACATTTACTAACATGCTTCTTAGTTTTTAAGCTTAACCTTGATTGTTTCACATGTGATGCTTGCATATATATAAATCAAAACTTTTAAAATTATGAATTAAACGACAATCAAGAAATACCTTAATACCTCACTCGCTCATGTGGCCTAAGCGCGCATACCACAAACGTGCCTACGTGGAGTCCATTACAGACATTATAGTTACACCTGATATAATATTCCCTATTAACTTGGAAAGATTTTATCTCCTCTGTACTTTTATAATTGTGAGTGTCTATTTTAAAACCTTTAGGACACTTTCATAATCGGCAAACTTGCACCCGAGTACATTTAGAGCTCGTAGAAAGATCAAATTTTTCTTTAAATCTGCAATGTGCCTCACATCGGTCAGAGTACACTTCACCCTATCAAGCATCCTAATGCGAACCGAACCAATCATGACTATCTTACATGCATGATCATTGTCCTCCCCTTGTTGTGCACGGACTCAGTCCAAGTAGAGGTTCCATAGTCTTACCTTGATATATGGATTTTATCGACGCAAATCATTTTAAGGTAGGAGCTCAAAAAAGAGGCAGATAGATGGTTCAAGTGAACCACATCATATGAAGCATTGGCAACAATGATGCCCAGGCTTGAAACCTTTTTAAGGCTCACTGTGATGTTTATTTGGTATCCAATCTGATCATAGGATCACATGGAAACGTAAACTCACATTTAACAATAAACATCAGCTTATAAACTTTCAATGTCTTGATAAGTTTTCAATGGTCAGCATTTAATCCCTGCTGTTTCTTGTAAAGTGGTTCACTTGAAACTTCAATCTACCACATTTGGGCTCATCACCTAAAATGATATGGAAAAAAATTGGATGAAGAGCATGGATAAAAACACATACATCATGGTGGGCCCCAGATAGTTCTTGACCAGTGGTGAGGGTAGTAACCAATCCACGTACGGATAAAACACATTAATCACCGTAGAGCTTGTGTAGCAGCACACGGTAATGCTAGATGAAACAGTGGGAAAGGAATGCCTACCCTTGAAACCTTACTAGGCTCCACCTTGATGTTTATATGCCATCCAAACCGCTTATAAGGTCATTTTCACTGGGATGAAGAGTGAAAATACCAAAAACTTAGACCAGTATAAAACTTTTGTGACCATACAAATGTTTTAACAATAGTCATTGAATCCCCACCGTTTAATTTCATATGGCTCACTTGAATTTTGGATCCTTCTCATTTTTTGTCGCATGCTCTAAATGAAAAACGGATGGATGGAGAGAATTTCTCGTAAACATAATAGTTAAACCCACCTTGCATCCCAGTGCAGGACCTTTTGTGAAAGCCTTTGGCAGGTAATCCGCGTCCGTACGCTACTGAATGCAATCAGAGTTCCAACTTCAATGGCGGAGAAGAGGTGTCAGGTGCGCACATGATGCGCACGTGACACTTGCATCGACTCTTGACATTAACTTCACATCGGTGCAGGTGCTCTCTCAACGTCTCTCCTCATACAACAGAAATAGAAATAGCATATTATTTGACTCTCCATATCCGTACAGTTCATTTGGACCGTCTCATCGTTGATCTTGACCGTAGATTGTATCGGCCCAACCTTGGATTGTCAGGTGTTATTTAATACTCGGGCTGCACATACCGTTTGATATGCAGGCACTCGAAATTGTACACGTGGAATTTATTAACTCAAATGAAACTGATAAAATTCTGCATCCCACTGTGCCCAAGTCACAATCCTCCTATTAGATTGGTTGAATAATCCTAACCTCTGATATTCATGGGGCCCTTGTCTGCAAAATGAAGACCGTTAGATTTTGTATTATTATTCTAACAGTTCAGTGATATGGTCAGATAATCAAATAAGCTTATTATTTTTGCTTTATAATGCATCTACATTGGGTGGCATAATTTGGACTGTTTAATTTAAATTTGCATGCCACGTCTGCAAATTTTAATTAACTCTGCCGTGCCTATGCATCATCCACCGTAATTTGGCAGAGTATCAAAGTTCTCTTCCTCACACATTGCATTGAATGTTTGGTTCTTTCGTGTACGTATGAATCTGGAGTTATTGCACCTGCCTTAAATGGCTTATCTTGATCTTTACATATTCGGCAGATTGGTTTGATAAAAATATATTTATTAGCCAGAGAGTAAAAATATATATATTAGCCACGGAGTGAAAGTATATATTTAACTTCCAACATAAGCACTTGCCACTCAAGTTTGTTTGGTCTATCCTTCATATGCACCGTCCTGAGCCTATTCTTTGATGTGTACCATTCATTATATTGGGCCTACCTTTGTTTTCAATTTAAACTGCTCGTTGTGTAGGGCCCACCTTCTTTGTAGGCTAACGTCGTGCAGACTTAACTTCAAAGTGGGCCGTCCATCAAGCTGTGCCTACCTTAGATGTGGGTCATTGATCATCAGAGATTGACCTTTGATGTGAACTATCCTAATGTGAGGCCCACATTGATACGGGTCACTATCATGTAGGGCCTACTATCAATGTTATCATTGGCCATCATGTGGGGCCTATCTTTAATATCCACCGCCCATCATGTGGGCCCCACCTTTTATGCGGGTCGTCCATCATGCATGGCCTACCTTGGAGGTGGGCCAAGGTAGGCCATTCATCATCGGCACCTTTGATGTGGACCATCCATTATGTGGGTCCCACCTTAATGTGGGCCATTCATCATGTTGTTCATCATATGGGGTCCGCCTTCAATGTCCACCATCTATCATGTGGAGAGCCCACCTTTGATGTTGACCATCCATCTTGTGAGCCCCACCTTCGATGTGGCCCCCCATCATGCGGGGCCCACCTTCGATGTGGGTCATTCAATGGTGGGGCTGACCTTGAATGTAGACCATCCATTATGTGGGATTGAACTTGATGTGGTTCATCTATCATGTGTGGACCACCTTCAATGTTATTGTCCATCATGTGGGGCCACTTTAATATGCACCGTGTCGTGCTCACTTCTAACGGTTTTGCAAATAAGCCCAGCTCCAATGATAAGCTCGAAGGCAAGCTCCAGATGAGTACGGACAAGTCAAGCCAAGCTCCCACCTCAAGTTGACTCAGCTCAATGTACAGCCTAACAACTAAATTGCTCCTATCCGTAGTTCACAGGCGTTACACGTAGCTGCATACCTGGATGTATTTTAAATCTTCGATCATTTAATTCTTTAACTCGGGTCTACCCAGCCTGTCCAGCATTTAATAACCGGTGGGGGAGGCCCTTGTTATCTATATTAATGTTAGGGCTAGGACTTGGGGAAATAGGGCTGAGCTAGGGCCAACTCAGGTCTAGCTGAGCCCATTGCCACCTTACACATAAAGGTTCAACAAAGTAAAATATAGGCTAAGTGGAAGATGAGTACGAGAATTGGACGACTATATAAGGTGAAGGAACCGTGATCTAAGCAAATCATCAGGCAGTGACCATGTTAAATACACCAGATGAAGAATCACAGGGTAACCGATGTGAGCCAAAGTACGTTGGGTATGGGACAATCATTAATTTTCCTCCACAATGATTGAACCCAAAAATAGAGTGACTGAATAGTCCCATAAATAATTTCTTCTATATTCATTGAACCAAAAAAACAGTCATTGAAAGGGGTCTGGTCCAACCAGTTATAGCAAGAACGAGCGCTCACCATCATTAATTTGAGAATGAACTAAGCTCCCACTTGCTAAAGTGCTTCAACTATGTAGGTAGACTAGGCGGTTGTTTGAAGACAATGTGAAATATCCATTAGTGTAGATTTGTACGTTTGAATATATATAAGAATGATTATATATATACACACACACTTCTTCATAATATAATTACATTTACATAAAACCGTACATGAGCCGAACCGGGTTAGCTCGCTCGTTCAACCAAGGGGCCTGGCTCGAGTTCGACTTGACTTGATCATTGAGTGGACGTGGTCAACTCGTCTTGGTTTGGTGATCGAATCGAGCCAAACTCAAGGTTAGGTTCAATCCGATTCAAGTTATAGCTAGTTTTTTTTTTTTTTTTTTTTTTTTAAAAAATTTATTTTAAGAGTAGTAGAGGAGAGACACACAGGAGAGAGAGCGGGGGGGGGGGGGGGGGGGGGGGGGGGGGGATCAAGGAAAATGGGAAGTTGAGGCGTTGCAGCGGGTGGGCAAACGGGTCAGCCGTTCAGGTGTAGGTAGAGAGAGCAAGATGAATTTCAAAGAATAGGAGCTGAGGAGAGGAAGAGATGAGGCACTCAATCGGGTATTTAGGGTAAATGGGAGAGAGAGGATGAGAGGAGGGTGCTCGCCACTCGGTTGGAAACCAGGTAGGGTTACAAATTTAGAAGTTAAGAGGTTTTTAAATTATTTTTTTTACTGCATTTATATTTGACCGAGCCAAGATTTGAGCTGAGCCAAACTAGGCTGGCATACAACTCAGGCTCAGCCTGATTTTTAAACAAGCTAGGATTTGTAGCTTGGCTCAACCTAGATAGGTAGTTCGAGTCAAACCAAGTCGAGCTATATCGAATAAACCGAGTGATCTAACCAAGCTGACTTGGTTTATGTTCAGCTCTTCATCCAGAGAGAAACACTTATAAATCCTTGACTAGCAAAGAAAGAAATATAAGATATAAAAGACGCATTGCTCATATGTAATAAATAAAATAATACATACTTTTTCACTCTTCTCATCTTACATTAAGATTATTTTGAAAAATTGGTGAATATTAGAGAAAACTCTTCTTTTGAGAGAAATCCTCTTTCCTTCCCTTCTCACCACCTTGCTAGCATAAAGGAGAATCCTTTTAGGCTTCTAGGAGTAAATACTCATCTCTTTATCATTTGTACCGTACCTTGGAGATACAAACCATAGGGAAAAGACATTTTTATTCTTAGAAAAATTACCATAAAACACATAATGGTTACCCTTAGTAATTGCCCCAACAAAGCCTGGCCCACCTTTGCCTGCTTAGAATCTCTCTCTCTCTCTCTCTCTCTCTCTCTCTCTAATAGAGAGGATCCAAGGAAAGATTGATGTTTTAAAACCCCAGCCAGACTGGTTAGACCAATTTCAACCAGAATGAGCAGTGTCCTTTCTGACAGGGTGCCGGGGATTCATTTATGGAATTGGACCTCCTCAATCACATCTATTGTCCTGTTCAACCTTCTAAATTGAGGAATTGGATTGGCTAGTGTACCACACACCAGTGATATAGCTGGTGTAGGTACATGTCGTGCGAATATGAGTGCTGATGCTCATTGAGCTCCTAGTTGTACCAACAATTCAAAGGAGATCAAAGTTACATGGGCCTGAGATGATGTATTTACTATATCCACATTGTTTATTCATTTTTTCGAGATCATTTTAGAGCATGAGACAAAAAATGAATCATAAGGTCCCAAAGACTTCCATGAAGTGCAAAAACAAATATCATATTGATCCAAAACTTCTAAGACCCTCAAAGGGTTTCAATGGTAGAAGTTCAATCTTCCACTGCCTTTTTCAGTGTGGTTCACTTGATAGTTCTATCTTATTTTTTGGCTCAAGCCTTACAGAGAGCACGCCGAATGGGTGGACAATTTGGATATAACACATACCTCGTGATGGGACCACAGAACTTGTTGACATCAGTACACCAACAAGATAGCTGATGTGTGGTACATCAACCAATGGGCTTACCTAAATGGAGCTGTTCGGACAGAAACCATCCTGTCTTTTCTTTTTCTAGTTTTACTGTATATAATTAATTTAATTACAATGTCACCGTACAACCATCATTTAAATCAATTTGAGGCAGTCATCTCAAATGAGCTCCAGCTCATCTCTCAACCAATGGTAAATGAGCTCCAGTTCATGTCTCAATGGTAAAAAAAAAAAGCTTAATTATAACCGTAGCTAAAATCCATTTCAAATAACCGGTCAATGTCAACAAATAACCCTTTATTAGTAAATAATTTAAACAATCCATTTTCATGGCCATTGACCAAATGGTTATAATCATCCAATCAAAGTGGTTCTTGAGACCTATGGCCAATCAAAAGGTGCCTTATCATTATAGACAATCTAGATCAATGATTAATTTTTTATTTAATCAATCTGGACCATCCATTTTAGTGGACATTGATTGAATGGTTAGCAACACTTGGTTAAAGTGGTTGTTGAGAATTATTGTCAATCAAGTGTGGGGCCTACATGATAGATGGTCTAGATTGATGATTAGAAAATTTTCTAGTATAATATTTTTTGGTCATCCAAAACCCAACTTATAAAATTATTTAATTATCTACCTACAAAGAAGATTAGCAATTAATTTCGAGAATTCGGTGATTCAATGAGATTTTACTATGACCCCTCACACGAGGGGGCAAAGTACGTGTTAGAAATCCGAGCAGAAGGCACACGTGCTAGAGATCCACACCATTCATCAGGTAGCGGGTATTATGAATATGGCATGTATCATAAATCAGGGCAGTCCTTACACTAAGTGAGCTGTATATATGGACCGTTATCATCCATCTAGTTGAACTCGAATACATTGGCGTGGAACATCTCCTATCTAAACCGTTCATTAGGTCCATTGTGTTCTTCTTCTACTAGTATTAAAAAATCACAGAAATCAAATGGTCAAAACATTTATAATGAGTCGACTATTAACTTCTATAAAAGATCATATCCACCTCTTTTTGCATGCGACTGATTGGACGGTTTTGATCATCAAATCAGTATGAAAATGGACCTAATGGACGGTCCAGAAAAGATATATAGGCGGTAATGAGCGAACATGCAATGAAGTGCATGCCAAGCAATCCATGCAGTTAGCCTACGAGATGAGGACGCGGTTTGGCTAGTGACGCTGCTACCAGCCAGGTGGCTACTGGTCGGTGCTATGTGGACCCTACCATGATGTATCTGTTTTATCCACGCTGTCCATCCATTTTGAAAGAAAATTTTAGGGCTTGATCCCAAAAATGAGGTAGATCTAAATTTCAGGTGGACCACATCATGGGAAAACAGTGGTGATTGAATGTCCACCATTAAAAACCTCCTAGGGCCCACTGTAATAGTTATTTGACATCTAACCTGTTGATTAGGTCATACAGACTTGGAGATGATGTCCCCATCAATGTTCAAACTATCATCCGAAACCGGTACATCTCGGCCAGATACGGATAGGTATTGCCCGTGAACAACGCTGGTGTATCGGCCAGAAACAGATCGACACAGGGCGATACGTTATGTTATCAGGCTGAGTGAAACGTTAGGTGATTCACCCGTTTCAAACCTTAGTTGGGTTGTGCCGGGCCCAACCTGGGCGGATGGGCTTTTTCATAAGTCCAGAGCCTGGACGATTAATAAACGGGCTTGACTTTTAAGTCGGGCCTGTCACTCGGGTCTGATATGCCAGCCCAAACCCGGTCCGGAAACAATACAAGCTATACGGGCCCATCGATACCCTACTTGGGGTCTTATGAAGGGTACGGTTGCATTGCATCATTCCCAGGCTCGGCGGTTTAGATGAAGGAAATTGCTCTTCTCACAGAATATCCTAGCTAGGGTGGACAGCGAGTTGGGTTGGTTTCGTCGGGCCCCAGTCCAGTCCCCTTTAGGCCGGGTCTGGAGTTAGCCTTGTATCCTTGGGTCGGACCCCGGGCATGAGAGAAATTGGGCCGTCAAATCATTTATCTTTATTCTTATAATATGTAAATCGAACATCCATCAGCAAGGGGGTGTAGCTCATATGGTAGAGCGCTCGCTTCGCATGCGAGAGGCACGGGGTTCGATTCCCCGCACCTCCACTCTCTTATTGTTTTTTTTTTTTTTTTTTTTTTTTTTTTTTTTTTTTTAAATAATAATAATTTAATTTTTATTTAATAAATAATAAAATACAATCTTATTTTTTAAAAAATAATAATAATAAAATACAATCTGGTCCACCAGATGTGTGAATGTGGCTGACTTTTGCACAAGGGGTTTCTCATGGTGGGGCCAATCCATTGGATGGATATGATGTCACACACATAGTTGGTAGTTACAGATGGATGGGCAGGTTAAAGCAGTTGGATCCCTGAATGGTGGGCCCCCATGATGTATGTTCCTTAGATCCGCGCAGTCCATCCTTTGAGAGATCATTTTAGGGCATGTTCTAAAAATGAAGCATATCCAAATCTTAGATGTACCACAACAGTGGAAACAGTTGGGATTGAATACCCACCGTTAAAAACTTCTTGCAAACCACCAAAGTGTTTATTTGCCATCCAGCGTATTTAATAAGGTCACAAAGACCTGGATGAAGGGACCACACAATTATCAGGTTGATCCAAAACTTTTGTGGCCCATAAGTTTTTAATGGTCAATCACCACTGTTTCCTGTGGGGTGGTCCACCTGAGATTTGGATCTACTTCATTTTTTGGATCATACACTAAGATGATCTATCAAAACGGATGGACGGTGTGAATGTAAGGCACATACATCATGGTGGGCCCTACAATCAGGGGTCCACCGTACCGCGCCCTTCATTTTGTGTCAGCAGAGCGAATGAATTATCCAAACATTGAGACCCTTGAGTCAAGGCCCCTTCACTATGGAAGATGCCAAGTCAGCGATTTCAAATCTGAACCACTAATATAGTGGGCCCCACTATAGACAGGTCCGATTTCTCTACATCATCTTGATTATTTCTATATAATACAGGTAGCTGCTGAACATTTTTGCTCCCGCAAATGGTTAACTTTGAACGTTGAGAGGGACATGGAAAGGGACTTTAGATAAAAGGCGTATTTTAAAAATTGAAACAGTGTGGCTGTTGTCCGTCCAACATTTTATATTTTGCTTGCAACGAGTCTTTAAACGGCTTAGATTTTATCCGGCTTCTTTGCATGTAGCCTACCCACTATCATGTATGCATTTTATTCATGCCGTCTATCCATTTTGATAGCTTATTTTAGGATAAGAGCCTAAAAAATCAAGGTAATATTTGTGTTTTCCAATCATCCTTATTTGTGTTACTAATCAATAAGCTGGATGGAAAGTAAACATCACGGTGAGCTTGAGAAAGTTTTAATGGCGGGACTTCAATCACTAGTACTATTTTCTATTGTATGACCCACCTAAGATTTGGATTTGCCTCAATTTTGGAATCATGCCCTAAAATGAGTTGAAAAATATGGTAGGATAAAAGGATACATAGTAGTAGGGTCCACAGAGCACTGACTGGTAGCAACGTCATGCAATCTGCTGAATTCGTGTCTTTACCGAGCATAATTCTAAAAGCAAGACAGATCTAAAAGCCTATTCACCTCCCTCTCTTCCTCCAAATATGTTACACTTGTCATACCTTGTAAGAGACTCTCATCATTGAAACCTTCACAAGGTCTTTTTAATTTTTATATGCCATCAAAATCATTCATAAGGTGATATCTTTGGGATCATAAAAACACACATCAATGATAGAAGACTTCCTTAGGGCCTTAAGAAGGTTTGAATGGGAAATTCAATACTTACTATTTTATGTGATGTGGCACACTTGAACTTTGAATTTACCTCATTCTTCTTAACAAAAACCGGCAAAACCAGCTAATATAATGGATGCCACACGAACATGGGCCTGTATAGACCCATCCCTCAATAAGACACAAGATAGGGTGACACGTGGATGTTTATGTTGGCACCATGATAGATGACTCATATTTAAAATTATAACCAAAGAAACAATACCATCCATTAGCTATCCATTATTTTCCCTATGGTTTATCTCATTGAATATTTGGCCATTAACTAATTTTGGTTTTTTACTATGCATAGATTGAAAAATTAGAATTGCCCACAGGGATTTAGAGACATAGAGCTAGGAACATGCACATGGTAGACTTATCTCCACATCACTTTGTCGTGTGTCCTGTGAGGTGATGTCTCTACGATTTTATGGTTCTCCTAGCTCCATTGTACCAACTCCTTTTAAAATGTAGGATTAGAGGTATTGAATTGCAATTGGTCTAATATAAATTTCAACTGGCTCTTGGAAACAAAAGAAATGGTTGGTTAATTCATATATTATATCATCCAGTCCTAATACATAATATTGTAGAATTTCCAATGTATTTTGAAATCGAAGTAGTTTGTATGCCTCACATTGATGCCTGCAATGTACATTCATATATACCTTTTACACATGACAATTGAGTTGCATATGTATATAGATGAGTAACATTATTTATAAAATCTGGTTATTAGATAACAATTTCATAGTCTACCAAACATAAATTTAGCTAGATGCAACATTTTTCTCCACGGAGAATTTTTATTCCCCGGATTGGATGTTTAAAATACCATGGGATTTCCGGACGTATAACTGCTGCGGTGTTAATTCCACCTGACGCAATTCAGTGCCATTTAAACCTGCATCCAAATGGCTGGCTTGTGCAATTAATCTCACCTTGTATGGTGGATGGACACAAATAATCTCTCAAATTCAAATATTTCAACTCATTCAAACATAACCCTTTTGGTTTGAAAATACATAGTCAGTATAATTGTATAATCAAAGAGTTAAAACGTTCAGTTGGAGAGATTTTTAGGCCTATCTCCTATCCAAGATAATCCAAGTTCACAAGATCAGAGGACTTTTTTCATTTTTATAGACCAGTTCGGTCGTTATTTCATTCCATCTAAAAGGAGCCCCACTATTCGGTCGGTCCGGATTCGCAGAAAATGCCACGTATACAATAGACAAAGCCGCCCTCCACCGTAGTTACGGTACAACACTCAGCACCGTATCTCCCGCTCGGTTTGTCCTTTCAACCGCTCATTCCTCATCTCTATCTACAAAATTATTGAAAGTCTTATCTTAGTTTCCACCATTTAACAGGTGATGGCTACTCCTCAACCGTATGCACGGCATGGTTGCACGAGAATACATACGGTCCGGTATCTGGCCCAACCATGGATGGAGCATAAACAAAAATTGCAAGATATTATCAGCCATCCTATTTCCCTTCTAATTTGGACCACTAACTATTTCACATTCAACCATCAGTTTGATAGAAATATCGGACGGTTAGAATTTATTATGAACATGATTTTATAGATATCTTCCATCCAAAATATGACTCACGGTTTGGATGGTCTGGATATCTGTACAGGGGTGAGAAGGATGAGTCACCACCACTTTTAAAATGGTGCCAGACTAGCATAGAGGTCCAGTTCCTCCAAAGCACATCTTCTCTTCTTCACCTTCGTTACGAGACCGTAACGATCGAAGAAAGAGAAAAGAAAGAAAAAAAGGGGGAAAAAAGGAAATTCCATGGCTCTGAATTTGGGCTTGCCTTGGGTTTCCCGCCACTCTCTTCCCTCCTCACATCTCTTCAAAACCTCCCCAAACAACAGTAGCAGCAGCGCTCTTTTGCTTCTCCTCCTCAGCAGATGCAGCTCCGAAATCTCCTCTTTCAAGAACATTTCCTTTTCTCTTTCCTCTCCTTCTCTTCCCCACCTGAAGAATTTCCACGCCAGAGCCTCTTTGGACGGTGGAGAAGGCGCGGGCGAGGAGATTTTGGATTCCGGATTGCTGGATGACGATATGGTGAGGCGGGCCGCGGCAGCAAAGGATGCCGACGAGGCGTTGGAGATGATCGCGGAGAAAATCGGAAGGAATGGACGAGTTGTGGGGACTTCTGATTGTTGCTCGATTATCGCGACCGCGCTTGACCGGGGCAATGCTGAGCTGGCACTGTCAGTTTTTGACGCCATGCGATCAAGCTTCGATCAAGGTATTTGCTTTCTTCTATCTGTGTTCATTGTTCGTTTGGATTTCTGTGGTGTGCTTGATTTTGGAGACGGTTTTCATATTGAGAAGGAAATAGGAAATTTACAGGAAAAGGCTATTTTGCTTAGCGTTATTTATGCTATGCGCCGTGCATGATGCTGATTGCCACGTGCTCTCACTAGAATTAGCCACGTGGCAGAAAGGTCTTGGTGGGCTCCATCTTAGATGGATGGGCCACATCTCCAAAGTTGCATCCGAGCTATGTGAAATCCAAGTGGACTTCTGCTGTTGAATGTGGACCATTTGAAAGTTCAACAACTTAAAATCATCCTATTGGTGAGATTTTTTACTACTGTAGCTTCTGTCAGTAAATTTCTACAGCTTCGCCACCGACAGGCAGCCGAACAAATGGTTCGGATTGTATGCATCTTGGGAAACAGGTGATAAGCAGCATTGGCAGAGTGTGATGGATGGAAAGCAGAAAGTAAAAAATTATTGAGAAATTTCATACGAGGCATACAATTAATTCAAAGTAAACTTTCCAAAATATGGGTGTCAATTTAGATGTATCATGCACCAAAATTTGCTCTTATTTGGTTAAACAACATTTAGATTGCTGGACATTTATGGACGGCTGAAAAATGAAAAATATCCAAGTCTTATTTCAGAAAATAAGCGTCCATGAATTAGAGGTTGGGATTGTTCAACTAATCATACTTTTAAGAGGATCCTTACTCTTGCCTCGGTGGTAGACTCTTAGGAGTTTCAACACTTGGTCAAGGGTTCGAGCATCCATAGGTGGTGAAATCCCACTACGGCGTGAGTGTGTGGGGGTGTGTGTGAGTGTGTTAAAAAAAATAAAAAATCATACTTTTAAGAAATAACTAAGCGATGGTGGGCTCCACAATTTAGTTGGTTTTAATTTGAGTTAATATTTTCCATGTGTAAGATTGTTTGCCCTCAGTGTGAATAGGGAGTTGGTACGTGCACATCTCCCACCATCCAGCAGGGTCTTAACAAGCATTTTAAAATATGCTTTTGGAAATTTGAATTTTGAACCGCTAATAGATCCCGCGAACTGTCAAAAAATGGCAGTATATAATGTTGGCACGAACTCTTAAAATATTGGTTTCATTTTCTGTTGCATTTGACAGAAAAGAGAAAAATTTTCTGGGAAAGGTGAGCCAAATTGGCATTTGATCTTTATGAACTTCTTTTCATTTGTCTTCAGTTGTTTTGAGATAGGAGGGGATTTATATATGGTCAGGTGTGAGTGAAAAAGGGTCATCTGTTGAGAGATGGAGGTGGGCTAGGCCGGATGCACGCACTTATGCATTGCTGGTTCAGGGGCTTGCAGCAGCACTGCGGGTTTCAGATGCTATGGGGATGATTGCTAATGTTTCCCGAATGGGAGTATCTCCCGGGGAGGAGGTAACTTTCACTATCTTTGGCATTTAAGGAAAACTAGAGTTTCAGATTAGGTGCTTTTATCTGTACTTTGGACATTGTTCTGTCCTAGATACCTTTATGATGTAGAAGAAATGAGATTATTGGAATTGTTTCTTTTGATGAGTCATACTATTTTTGTGGATTCAGTTTGGTTTGAGATGTAAAGGTTGCAAAATTACACTTGGAAGATGTTGGGCTTTCTAGACAATTAACCACTGGAAACATGGCTAGTTGGTTGTATTCAAGCATGTGACCTACTGGCATTTAACTGTCTGACACTAATCTGTTAAGACTGCCTTTTCATTTACTTTTCTGTGTTAATTTTCTCCACAACAATTTAATTCTGAAGCGTACCATGCTACATTGCATTACTACTGAATACAATGCTGTTCTTGTGATGATTATCCGACTAGTAAACAACTCCTCTGACATAATGTGTAAGTTTCCTGCAGAGTCGTGACTTTTAAGCTGTATACAGTATTCTTCCATTGTTGTAGTCGCTCAATGAAGAGGAAGAATAGTAGGGCTCAAAATCAACACCTTTTTCTCATGATGGACCTACGAGAGTGAGGAAGTGAGTATAGAGAAAGAAGGATGATGGCATTATCTGACAGTGGGGAAGAGGAAAGAGTTCTCCCTCCAGAGTACGAATAAAGTGTTTTCAGTGAGTCTGTTATACATGAAGACAACTCCCTCAACTCCCTCATCTGATTCATTAAGGGAATCCTCTGTCCTCACTGATGTGGCACTTCTTGTGATTTTTACACTAACTAAAAGAATAAGACTTGAAATTTCATAGATAAATCATCTCTAGACCTGCCCCTTCTACCATTTCCTGATGAACAAAGAATTCTCTCACTCTAGTTATCCCAATTCATGCAAAACGTTTAACGACATATGTATTGCTGTTTCCATAAAGATATACAGAACCAACAAACTAGAAGTTACCTCTGTATACTCCATCCTGTTTGTTATCTGTCTCAAAGGTATGGGTCCTAGTTGAGATAACTAGCTGGAAATTCTCCCTCACTGAATGGTATAGCTTCCAATGAGTGATGCACAAAGGTTATTCTGGTGCCATTGCGCAGATTATGCTAAATGTGTTTCCTTCTCTGTTCAACTGGCTTCAGCTTTCCAATATCCGATGATTATTTTTGAAAGAAACAGAGACTATATAATGCTAAATTATGACACCTAGAAAACTTTTTACTATATGCTCTCTATGTGCAATTTGACTTGTTTGCCGATGGCTGAAGGGAAATACTATGCACCTATTACCTTCCTTTCTTTCCACACTGGCCAAATTCTTTCTGGTTCGGTCATTATAACCAAATTTCACGGAAGAGTGCCATATTCTATAGAGTAAAAAACACATCAATTCCACAAATATTCTTGCAGCATAAATGCACCTGACAATTGTACTTGTACAGTACACTGAAAATTATTTTCATGCTATCACTTTCTACTGTTTGGGACCTTTGGGTTCTTTTTTTTTTTTTTTATTTATTATTTTTTTAATATATATTTATTATTATTATTTTTTTAAGGGTTATGAATAAATTTATTGGAAAAGAACCTGACAGACAGCCAGGCAGAGAATACAAAAAAGAAGAAAATTACAAAGGCAAAATAGCTTGGGGCTACATTCATGTCAACATGAAGGAGCGTTGTAGCCCATGCCAATGCATCCCGTTTTGCCTTCCACAAAACTAGCTCCCATGAATTAGCCTTGGTGTCGAAACAGCGCCCATTACGTTCAGCCCATATATTCCAAAATCAGGCCTGTCTTTTTTAATTTTTATTATTAAGTGATGGTTGGGATGCCATCTTTTCCATATTTTCCATATCCATCTTTCTCACTAATATGCTGTAATTTTTGCCCTGATGTGTCATTTTTTTAAATTGTGGAGAGATTACAATCTTTTGGTTGGTTTTGTAGGTACCCTTTGGGAAGATTGTGAGATGCCCAAGTTGTATGATAGCCATTGCTGTTGCACAACCTCAACATGGCATTCAAGTAGGCAGTTCTCATGTTCTCAACTGGCCTTTTCTCTTATTATCTAATCAGAAAAAGAGAGAGAAGATTCATTTGCTTTTGTTCCCCTGCAGCTGGCAATTTACTTGATTCCAAGTTGGCAGTTATATGCATTTTGCATCTTTGAAAATTTTCCTACCCAATAATAAATTGCTGGCATGAAATTTGAGATTTAGGCATGATAAATGGGCACTTTCTTCTTCTAAAATATTTAATAACATAGTGATATGTGTGCAAGTCTTGCGCAACTCTTGGGATACTTAGCTAAGTTGAGTTGAACACTTGGGGCCTGTTTGTTTCATCAATTACACAGTAATGTAAAGGAAATGTGCAACAATTACAAATTACTTCACCTGTCCCTTGACAACATTTGCATTTAACTGCTGATTCTAGTGTTTGGTTTATTGATGGAAAAATTATGATGATTAAATTTTTACACTACTTTAATGTCAAATCATCACCAAAATACAGTAATGTAGCTGTTTGGATTCAAGATTTTCACGGTAATGCCATGAAAAAGTGCAATGATTAACAAACTCCTTTATTTGTCTCCTATATACATCTGCATTTGACTAATGATTCCCATGTTGGTTTGACGGTGGTAAAATTGTAATGATGACACATTTCCTTTACGTTACTGGCATAATTGGTGAAACAGATAGACCCTTAATCTGTGAGGATATCTGACATGGCCTTAGTTGAGTCTAGTTAATGCCATGTGTCCCTAGTTGACCGGATGTGTTTTTAACTCATAAGTTCGAATCATAAGCCAGATTTTGGCCTACAAGCTTGCTTCTGCCAGTGCTGATTTAAGTGAAGGTCTAAATGTTCAGTGAGATAAGTTTTGCTAGGGAATGAGCTGAATGAAAATACTTTCTATGAATTAGTTGTTCGTTTTTAGGGTTGAAATGTAGAGGAATTAAAAGTTTTCAAAACCAATTATATTATTATTACAAGATCTCCGTTTAGATCATCCCATGTTTCTAAGAAAAAGAACAAAACTCTATTTCTAATCATACCTAAGTAGATCCGTTGATCAAGTGTTGTTGTCGATCCCCCAACATGGGGTGTCTCTTCCAAATTTATCATAAATGAGGAGAGTAGAGAGATTCCATCAGAATCTTGGTAGGGGCTAAATCTGACCTTGAGCCATCCATGAAGCAAACCCCACACTGGGATGTGTGGAGATGAGGAGCCCTAGGTGTGGTCCTCTCTTCTCATACTTCTCTCTCTCTCTCTCTCTCTCTCTCTCTCTCTCTCTCTCTCTCACTTTGTGGAAACATCCACCAAAGGGAGTAAGGTGCGAACGTCCAAGCTCCCCCTCCTCTGCCGATGCAATTGGATCTTATAAGGAAGAGTTTGGGTTTAAGGAGGATACACGCCATATGGTGCTCCGCCATCCTACGGATATCTGTGTACCATACTATGAAAGATGTTCATTTACCTACCTAATCCATGCACCTCGACCTTCCAAATTCCTCCATTATTCTTGGTCATCATCCTTGGTCATTTCCCATGCCACCTAAGGTATGGATCAAAATAGATCTCAACCATTAGATGTCTCTCAAGCTAGATTAAAACAAATCAATGGTTAAAAGCAAGATTTAACAGTTGAAAACCCATGATTAACCAATTAGAAACATCAAATACGCTAGTTTTCCCTTTAAACACTTAATGGACGGTCCAAAACTTAAGATTAACCACCTATTCATGTCCTAGGAAGACTAAGTGGATCTTATTTTTTATCGTGTGTACTTTGAGGACCCTGATAAAGAAACCTAGTTACGCCCACTTTCAATGGCTATGTACAAATCTTGTAAGGAGAGCCAAAGCATGATTAATTAGAGACTCTCTATCCACACATCCTTAGGTTGTGGGGTTTTTTATAAAGCTAGTGTAATCGCAAGCCTATTTAAGTTAGGCATGATAGGTGTCCTAGCCTTGAAACTTGCAAGCTATCATTGCTAATGTAAGTGACCAAATGCCCTATCCAAGGAACCATCCATTGCACACTTACACACTCACGTAGGGTAGTGAAAGAGGCAAATTGACACTAAGTCGGCCCCTAATGGGAGTAGACTGTCCACCTTGACACCAAGCCAGTCCCCTCACATAAGAAGATCATCCAATCATATAACAGGTATGCTCAGGAACCTGTATGGTCATGGCTAGGGCGATGAGAACCATGGAGCACAACTCTCCATCCACTACCAAGTTGTTGTGTCCAATCTCGAGTTCCTAAGAGTATTAGAGGATATACCTCTCAAATCTATATAAACATGTTCCGCAAGAATTAACTCATAAAGTAAATGAATCATGCCTATTAATCGATGTCTAATAATATTGGTTTTCTAGGTCACAACCCCAACACTGGTAGTAGGAGTAATGATGTAAATCACCATAATTGTTATTGCATACATCAATACCAGCCTTCCTCATGCTAGAAATTTTAAAAAAATACTAGCATCTAACCTTTAATCAGACCTTGTTTAAGTGATTGCATTTGTGCTTAAATGTATGGTAATGTATATTTCTTCGAAGTCGAGCTTTTTGCCATAGCAAATTTATTTGAGAGAAAAGTTGTGGCATTTACTCCTAAGTACTCTATTATTTATTTGTGTGCATACATTTCCTACAGGTCTCATCTTGTTCCAAGTGCCGCTACCAGTATGAGCTTGTTTCTGGAGATATAATTAGTATTGCTTCAGAAGAAATCAGGTCAATTTACATCATATTTCTTCTATTTTCATCACACTGCTACATGCTTGAAATATTTTCACTCTTTGTTAGATTGTTGTTTTCTTGAAACAATGTCCTCATGAATCTGAAGTCTTAACAAGATCCTTTAATTTACTTTTGGCAAAAATCGTTACAAATTCCTACCATATATTGTGTGATTTTTGAGAAGTGGCTCGTCTATGGTTGGGCCTGATCACCCAAAAATGTTGGGCCCCACCTTGGATGGCCAAGAATGGATGATCATGTTGGATTGACAGTGAAGCTCTCCTTAGATTTACCTATACTCTGTAACAATAGAGGGGCACAACAATCACAAGTTGTTTAAACTGGCAATCACACCAATCATAAGTTGTTCAAACTGGTAATCAGCTCATCCTACCATACGGGAGGAAGGGATGGAGGGAGGACTTTTGTGTCCTACAACCAATGTCTTAAGTTTTGTAATTTAAATCAAGTGGTGTGAATTTCGCAAGTTGTTGAAACCATGAGGTCCCCAAAATCCAATGACAGCATGGGAAAGATGATGAAAAGATTAACAATCAAACTGTTAGAAATAAATATTAATAACATAAAGCATATATTTCCACTTGTCGTATAATTTGAAGTTTTAACTTATTATTAGGTGATCCCACCATCTCATAAGTTACTCTTATTCTCTTGCCTTACTTCCCATGACATGATGTTGTTTGGCAAGTATTGGAAGGTTTCTTTGGAAAAATATTGAAAGATTATTTGTTAAGGTGTTAAAAAAAAAGTGTTGCAAGTTGTTGGTCTCATTTATTAATGGCAATCTTGAGTGGTACCATTAGAGGTTCATTGTCACGAGTAAGATTGAAACCACTAAGGCGGTGGAGTCCCTCTCCCTTTCTCTCACGTCCCTCTTCCTCTCATCCCTCTTCATTACGTACGTATGATCGTACATATGTACATTGAAGTCTAGTTTCACTAGGCTTCTTGTTATGCTCCCTCTTGTGGTGTGGTCTATTTATAGGGGACCATAGTTAGAGATTTCTCGGCGTATCATCTTCTGGGGTATTCTTTGGTGGAAATTTTTATATAAAGAAAGAGTGAGAGAGTGGTAAGTCTTGTACTTATGATATTTCTTGTTTTAGTGAAGAAAAAAGCTCTGTGTTGTTGCCTGGTGGAATAGGCATATTGTTGAACCACGTAAATCTCTATGCTTTTCGTCTCTTATTTTGGTTTGACTCTTTTTTTTTGTGGTTTGGGTTATCCTGCGTCGATTTTTTTCTTGCAACAATTGGTATTAGAGCCAAATGTTGAGAAGTCTTTTAGCATAAGATCAGGTTGGCGTTTGTGTTGCAATTGTGTTTCAGATGGTTAAATCAAGTTCTACCAGTTTCGGGGTGCCAAAGTTCAATATATCAAATTATGTGTTGTGGAAATTGAAGATGAACACGGTCTTGGTGAATGAATGATGTGCAATTGTGATTCAAGGAAAAGAAAATAAGCCTGTAGAGATGAAAGACGAGGTATTTGAGAGAGAAAAAATCAAATAGCCATCATTGATCTTGTTCTTACATTAGATGATTCAATCTTGTTTAATGTGTCTAATCAAACCACTGCAAAAGATTTGTGAGACAAATTGTGAAACCTTTATGAAGGGAAATCGATGTTAAAAGAGATCTTTCTTCGACAGTAACTGTACAACTAGAAGATGAAGGAAAGGTCTTCTTTGCAAAAACACTTGAATGGGTTTAATTCCTTGATTAGCAGATTAACGGCGGGGATGTAAAGATTGATGATGAAGAAAAAGTCACACTCTTGCTTTGTTCAATGCCAAATTTGTGGGATGGTCTGATTATGAATCTTAGCAATGATCCGGATTCCAATACAAAATCGGCCGTGTTTGCATTGCTTATGGAAGAGTCCCGCCAAAAAACACATGGGGAATCTATTGGTGATGTTATGATGGTCAAAGGAAGATCTACTCAGAAAGATACCAGTGGTAGAGATAAGAAAATATCTAAGTAGAAAGGGCACAAAATAGGAAAGTGTTGGAATTGTGGAAAGAATGGGTACTTGCGCAAAAATCGTAAACCTAGGAAAGTTAATCATGAAAATTCCAAACCTAATTCACAATATCAAGCATCAGATTCAAAATGTTCTCAAGAAAACCTAGTTGAGAAAAATAATTCGGCTGAGGACAGGGAAGTATTGTTAGCAATGATTTCACGAGAGAATGTAAGCCATCAATGGATCTTAGATTCGGGCGCTTTGTTCCATATGACTCTACACAGAGATTGCTTTTACATATATCGGTCATTTAATGGAAACACAGTTTACATGAATGATAATAGAACGCGTAAAATTATGGGTATTGGAGATGTTGGAACTACTAAGCTTAGAGTCGCGAGAAATAATTGAACTAGAATCTTTAAATGATATTCAAAATTAACTTATTGACTCAGAAGATCAATAAGTTGATGATATCGTTGAAGATGAAGCTAATGAAGAGTATGCAGATGAGATACCGGGTGCTGAAACTCAAAGTGATTAAGGTCGACCGAAGAGAGCTACAAAACCTTTTGTTTGGTTCAAGGATTATGTTACAACATATGCTTGCATGACCGATGAGCCTGAGCCTTGTTCATATTGAGAGGCATGCGAATATGTGGACGCTAGCTAATGGACAATGACTATGAAGGAAGAGATGGAAGCTCTACGTAAAAGTAAGAGACAAGACGCACGGAGATTTATATGGTTCGACAATATGCCTACTCCACAAAGGAACAACACAGAGCTTTTTTCTTCACTAAAATAAAAAATATTGGAAGTATAAGACTTATCTTTTTCTCACTCTTCCTTTATACAAAGACTTTCACTAAGGAATACCTATGAAGATGATACATTGAAATACCTCTTTCTGCATGTAGTCCCCTATATATAGACTACACCACAAGAGGGAGCATATTAAGAAGCCTAATGAAATTAGACTTCATTGTACATACGTACGGTCATACGTGTGTAAGAAAGAGGGATGAGAGAGAGGCATGTAGAGAGAGAGAGAGAGAGAGAGAGAGAGAGAGAGAGAGAGAGAGATGTCTCCTAACAGGAGACGTCATCCCACTCTACTGCCTTAACATTCTCCTACTTGAAGGCTAGTTTCTCTAATAGTGCGAAAAACACATCTAATAATAGCCACCCAAACATTACGAATCACTAAGTAAAAACAAGCCCAAGGGAAGTCCTATATCAAACAAACTCCTCCCTTGTAATAGGCTTCATCAATATATTTGCTACATTGTCATCGGTGTGAGTCTTCTGTAATGAGATCTGACCATCTTCCACCATGTCACAAATAATGTGATACTAAACATCAATGTGCTTGATGTGAGTATGAAATACCAAATTCTTAGCCTAGTGTAACGCGCTTTGATTGTCACTATAAATCACCATCACTTTCTGCTTGAATTTCAATTTTTCTAATAACTTTTTCATCCAAATGCCTTCTTTGCATGCTTGTGTAGTTGACATGTACTATGCTTCTATAGTAGACAAGATCACTATTAACTGTAATCTTGACATCCAGCTAACCACAATGCCGGCTAAAGAGAACATAACTAGGTAGATAATCTTTTATCACATTCTCCTACATAATTTATATCTAAAAACTTAACAAACTTCAAAATTTGGCCACTATAACAAGTTGCCGCCTCAGAAGTATCCTTCAAGTATTGAAGGGTCTACTTCACAGCAGTTCAATGATCTCTACCCGGGTTCACCGTGTATTTACCGACTGCTCTCACTGCTTGCACAATGTCTGGTCTGGTTCACAACATGGCAAACATAAGACTCTCTACCACCGATAAATATGATAGTCGAGATATATCTGCCTTCTCCACTTATGTGCTAGGACACTGATCTAAAGACAGCTTGCAACCAACAGGGAATGTAGTGCTGACTGGGTTAGAATTTTGCATGTTAAAGTGGCGCAAAACTCTTTCAACATTACCCTTTTGGATTATCTAAACGTTCTTGTTCTTCCTATCTCTAAGTATGGTCATCCTAAGAATCTGATTAGCAACACCCAAATCCTCTATTATCTTATTATTGTATGCCAATAAAATGCTGACTGCAGGTACTAGTAGATATACTATTGCAACATTAAAAGCTCGTTTGGCTAGGGAATTCGATAGAAACAACCCTTAATACCTATTCAATTGTCTTGGTTGTCACTTCTCAAAAAGTTTAACAATGCCTCTTCACTTGTAGTTTGCACTTCCTCTCAGTCTTCCTTTGCGGTGATGATAAGAATAGTGACAAGCGACATGGCATGTCATGCATTTTGTTAATTGAGGTGCCCGACAGACTCCTTTACATGCAACACCAAGTGCCTACTTGAGCAGTGTGTGGGACATTAACTAGTGCATAAGGTGGGCTCTGCTGTGAAGACAATCATATGGAAAAATCAGGTTTGTCCACTCATCATGTGGACTCCCCAATAATCCACATTCAACAAACATTGGTAACACATCTGATGATTAGATCAGCTCATTTTTGTGTATGGTCATCTTCACGGTGTTTGCCACCTTGTTCGCCACCAGATGCCCCACACGCTTCCCTTGGGGGTCATGTGTACTGCATGTAGAGGTGCATGTGGGGATAGAAAACCTGTCGTTACGTTCTTTCTGACAAGCTAAACTTTCAGCCCTTCTCTTTCTTTCTTTTTTATTTTTCTTTGCACACGATGTTGATTTCTGAATATTCACTTTTTCTAAGGATCTACTCCTGCCGAACGCAGCATGGATATTTCAGCATGGGAAAAGGGGCTGAGGTTCCTTCAAATAATGAAGCCAAGCATTCCTGCTGCTGTTCACTCCATTGTGGTACACATTTTCTTGGGACTACTTCGTTGACATGATTACCTATATTTTTGTACAAAGCAATTTGTGGCGTATAGCACTAATTTTTAACCAAGCTATTTTTTTGCAACAATATGACACCATGGCTTGGTGATTGGGCCAACAGATCAACAGCCACATTAAATATTGTTTGCGTCAATGTGACAACCAAATCATGCCACATGGATAACTGTTGATATTTTTGCATCAATATGACACCATGGTTTGGTGATCAAGGAAATTTTCTACGATGCAGTCTATCCATGTGGCACCTACAGATCAGCAGTCCAGATCACCAATCCATGGGCCCACACTTGTAAATATCCTCAACCTGAGAATCATATTATTACTCTAAAATCTAAAGCTGTACTCATGGCATCTTTTGGATCAGATCACAGAATTGATTTCTTACCTTTTTCTAAATAATCCGTCATGGTTTTGCATTTCAGGTCCGCACGCCTGCGGGGATTGCTCGTACGCACAGGTTTGCTACCAAAACAGTCGAACTTCCTGCTCAAGAAGGAGAGAGAGTAACGATTGCCTTAGCAGCTCCATCGAGTGTTTATCAGGAGATGGGTCCTTTTAGATTTAGTCCAAAAGCTCCTGGGTTTAGCCATGGAGAACCCATGTGTCTGACAAATCATTCAAGCGGCCAGGAGTCACAGTTACTAAGGGCACCCATGAAGAGTGGAAACTCATTTTTACTCAACCCTTCTATTCTTTTTCCCGTCTTTGCTTTGCTGGCTACTGGAGATGCTGCCTCTGGAATCATTGATCTCAGCCTTCCCAGATTCATTTCAATTGCTGCAATTGCATCATTGGCATTAGGGACTACTATAAACAGTGTGGTTCTGCCACAATTGAGTCAGGTATCTCGAGTTCTTTTGGAATTAACTCCGTATTCATAGTCAGTTATGCTTTAAAAACATATATTGGTAGCTTACCCTGTGGGGGTTCCTTGTCTCGTTGGAAACCATAGCCCTTTTCTTGATTCATCATTGCATGTGCGATATTAGTCTGTTTGCATGCATATTGACCATGTGGCATGAGTGCGGACTATATATCTTATATTTAGTTTTCCTTTTCATGGCAGCTGCCCCAGCGGATGGTGGATGTAGTTGCTCTCAAGCAGCAACTTCTATCTCAGTACGATTTGCTGCAGACCCGCATCAAGGACCTAAGTCAAGCTGCTGAAAAGGAGGTAAATTTCTATGTGCCTTAAAAGTCTGAGAAGTCTGAGTTCCTTCTCTAAACTCTTAGAGGAGCTGAACTAGCTGATGGGATGGAAAATTGGTGAATACATTCAAATGTTTGAGGGATGAGATTTCATAGTAAATTTTTTCCTGTTTCTTGTAAGGTTTGGATGTTGGCCCGCATGTGCCAGTTGGAGAACAAGATTGTAGCTGTGGGAGAACCTTCTTACCAGTAAGATCCCCAAAGCTGAAAGCATGTTTAGATTGATTAAACTTTCTATTGTTGTCATTAACTGAATTGAAATATTAGAGAAGGATTATCTTTTACAATCTTTGGAAATCTCCTTATAAACCACTTCTTTCTATAGTTCCCGAAGAAGTAGAGTCAAAAGAGTACGTGAAAGCTTGGAAAACTCCCTTTTGGCAGGATCAAACTGATTGACAACTATGCAAAAGTAGGTTCTATAACTGGGTAATAAGGCTTCAAGCACTGAATTTTGTATTCCAATCTTTATTTGTTATTAATGAAAGATGGTGGAATTGGTTTGGCAGATCTCTTCAATGATTGAAATTGAGGTTGAAATGGACTCTGACGTTCTTGCTGCTGAAGCAGTGAGCAATGCGGTAAGTACTGGATCGTAGTATCACTCCACTAATCCAACGTTCATCTAATAATTACTGATACTAATTTTCTTTGTTTTGTTTTGGAAGTGGGAAATTTGATGTGTCAACAATCATATTCTTCTATGCAGGAAAGTATTGCAGAACAAATAGAGCAAATCATGGAGCTCGAAAACCTTGAACAGGCATGTGATTTTCATTTCTTGAAGTATGATTGAAATTCCAAAGTTAAGGGCATGTTTACCTGTGGATCGAATAGGATAGGATGGCCCAATCTAAAAAGAAATCAATTGGAAAGGCCTGTGTTTCTAGCTTCCACACGTGTCGTTTTGCAGATCCAAACATCCAAAATTTTCAGATTAAAATCTTTTCCCATTCCAAACAGGGCCTTAATAGTACTTCTATTCTCTGACCTTCTGTTTTTTATGCAGCAATGGCGAATACAAGCTGAGGCGAATGATGAGGTGGAAAGGCTCCTCAGTTCTCAGCCAATGTCGACGGAACCTGTATAAATATCTTGGTATCATCACATCCCAGTTCCAGATTTCTGGCTATGCATTGTGTAGCTCTGCATGTCTGCTTCATGTTTTTTGTGCATACATGCACGCATGCACACACAGACACCCATACACAGACGCACCCCCACCCAGACATGCGCTCACAGACACACACACACCCACCACGTGAGAGGGAGGGAGGGAGGTGATAATTTTGGCACATGTGAACAAATCTTCTTTTATCAAAATTGTTTTTTGCTGAATGTAGTGTAGACAAACTTCGTGAATGCTTGAAGTATCATTGATCTGTCCTCCCAGCTTGATTTTTGGCTGGACGTTTCTCACTCACTATTCATTGATGCCATGGGCCATAAGCCAATCCCAACTAAGGCTTAGACCTTTAAATGGTAGAGAATAAATGCATGATTAGTAAGTGCTAGTTGACCAGTTAGATGTACAGAAGTCAATGGTTTGTGAATATGAAATGGCTGTCAGAGAACTGATGAGAAAAACATAAAAGGAAAGAAAAGAAAAATGATTCAGCACTACCCTAGAAATCACAATATTTATACATGTCTTTTTAGCTTGCTCTTTTCCTATGCTTGGCAAGTGTTGATAAGTCGGTTGGTTCTGCTTTCACGTGCACAAACACATGCAATTTCTCTCGTCTTCTCACCTCAATGGTCCATTTGGATCTTTCCAAGTGATTATTTTCAATCCAGTGTCTCATAATGTAGTTGATGAGCTCCATTACTCTATTCCATGCCCCAACTAATCTTCATATTGTGGATCAAACCTTGCCTTCTGCAGTATCAACAATGACAAATCTCAATTAGAAATATCAGCCATTCCATCATTAGTTATTTCTTTGATTTCCTTACTTAGCACGGGATAAAAAAGCAATGCCAGCTCTAGATCTCTTTGTAGCAATGAGGACAGTTTTCTAAGTGATTCAAGTTCTATCCATAATTCTTCAACTTGTCGAGTGGACTCAACTTGGGTGAATTTGGAGCTGAATCATCTTGCAGACTTGGTTTGACCAGATCCTTCCATGACTTGATATATATAAAGGTTTTAAGGTAAAATGGGTTATTGTGTGCATGTGTATGTTCGTACGTCTGTGTTTCAGCTATTTGCATGCCAGTTTTTCCAGTTTCTACATTCGTGTTTTAATTCACGGCCTCTGTATATTTAGAAATATTTTATGAGTGGCATTAAACTACAGAGTTGGATGATGGCTGAATCTTTCAGTTGGTCTCCCAACCTAAACGGACATGGAGTGGACTGGCTTGCCTAATTATCAAACAATGGTCCAGACTTTAGGATTGGAAATACCTCCATCATCAATTAGCACAAAACGATGAGCGCGGCTTCGGTGGATCCCCAGATCCACCGAGGTGGGTGGGACCCCTGACTGTGGGGCCACCTGTGATGTATGTGACTACATCCACGCCGTCCATCCATATTAAAAGCTCATTTTAGGGTATGATCCAAAAAATGAAGCAGATCCAAATCCCAGATGGACCATAGGACAGGAAACAGTGGGGATTGACCATTAAAAACTTCTTGTGGGCCACAAAAGCTTTGGATCAATATTATATTTGTGTGGTCTCTTTATCTAGGTGTTTGTGACCTTATCAACAGGTTGGATGGCAAATAAACATTCTGGTGGAATCTATGAAGTTTTTAATGGTGGGGATTCAGTCATGACTGTTTCCTGTGGTGTGGTCCACCTAAGATTTGAGTAAGCTTCATTTTTGGAATCATGCCCTAAAATAAGCTGTTAAAATGGTTGGACGACATGGATTTTGAGGCACATACATCACTGTGAGCCCCACAGTCAGGGGTACCACCCACCTCGGTGGATCCGGTTCTCACCTAATCTGCTCCCCAAAATGACCACCCTGACTATGAGTTGGCAACATGGACCCCAACAAAACAAAAGAAAATAAAAATGATAATGATGATAACGATGATGAAATGAACTGTCTTTTAAAAGTTTCTTACCTGTACCTTTTACATTTTTTTTTTTCTTGAAATACTTAATAATTTCTTGATCCCTTCCATCTTCAGATTGATAATAGGACAACATATTTTCTGCATCGGCCCCTCTGCTTCCTTGTGGTCGATTGAAACAGATAATACGATCATCAAATGCATTCATACATTGGAGAGGGGGAAAAAAGAATCCCATTTTTCATGATAGTGCCTTGTGAGCCAAGGGAACTCCAAATAGACGTGATAAAGGAGGGTGGGCATCCTATCAATGTAGAGCGAGACCTTTGTGGGGTGGCATGACATAATCTTGGGTTTGACTAGAGATGGGAGGCGTTAAGCGGGTCCCAGCAGGTGAGCCTGTCTATCAGCAACCAAAAGTTGTGCAATGGTGACACTCTTGCTGTCTAAGAAAACCATGTATGAATGAAGCTCTTGCTTCTCATTTCTTGCATTTGTTTATAAGGGACATTGTTATTTCCAAGAAAGTGTTGATAATACAATTGAATGTTTGAGACTTTGTAAAAGATTTGAATTGAGTTTCCTTTGAATTTAAATCTTATTTGATAGAGCACATGATTAAATGTATTTCAGGAATGATCGCCTCCCTTTCCTGGGAGCAACGAATGCAATACATGCCAATGTGCGGGGGGGTGCCAGTTCTGCAGGACATCCAAGCTATGCAGAAGGTGGGTCCCACCTGGAAAGATCACATGGTGCAAAAATGATGTCGGTCCATTGAAAACATTGACGAAAACCAATGGGTGGTCTGAATAAAACTTGATGTTGGTCTCATTCATACATGTTTGCCCACGTGATGAGTGTACTGGCCTGATTTTGCACTGACCCATCTGTTGGACATAGGCCAGTGGGGGCCCATTGGTGAGCAATCACTAGT
The DNA here is from genome assembly GCA_021015155.1 of Magnolia officinalis. Classification (NCBI taxonomy): domain Eukaryota; kingdom Viridiplantae; phylum Streptophyta; class Magnoliopsida; order Magnoliales; family Magnoliaceae; genus Magnolia; species Magnolia officinalis. Next base: position 39,102 of record JAJHSJ010000879.1, read on the forward strand.
GGGTGGGTCCCATGAGTTTAGGCCTCTTCCGGCCTCTTCCATTAGCAAATGGATTTCAAATTTAAGTTTGAATTTGGATTTAGATGAGGAGATCGGGTAAGTTTGAATTTGAATTTATATGAGGAGATGGATAAGACCGGATGATTTTGGTCTCATCCAAACTCCCTATCATTTTCTATAAATAGGATAAGACTCTTTTTGTGAAAAAATTATTAAGGAATAACAAGAGTAAAAAGAGGAATAGTAGTATATAGAAATTTGTCCGTTTAGTTTGTCCTTGGGACGATCTAAGCCATAAATCGTAATCCACGCCATTTATACTGTAGAATTAGAGGAGTGATTAGACTCATCTGCTCCAATAGTGGATATGCAGACTATTGGATCTATACTGTTCATCTTCGGCTTTGTGAAGGTTCCATATCGTGTAGACCGTCAGATTTTGAGGGCTCACACTTCCGCATACTATTGGGTATCAAAGCAGAATGATTCTGTTTATGCATAATGTAGCGGTTCATTGCATCCCAATGTTCTCCTAAATTTTCGTTCTCAGCCAGTATAGGTTCCTCTTGAATCTCATCGAGTATACGCGATATGTCGTCCTCGTCCAGAAGGCTTCGCATTGCGCGAGACCAGTTTTTGTAGTTGTTACCGTCGAATTGTTGTCCTTTGAGTTGTTCAGCGATTAATGCTTTGGTGACCATCTTTACATTACATCAAGTATCACTACTCGGCTATAATCTAAGGTATTGACACTAATCATCAGCATTTGTCCGTGTTGTTCAAAATTTCAAGGTATATAAGTAGTCAATACATTTTAACGAGATGAAAGTTCACATACCGATGTATTTTAGGAGAGTGGGAGTTCTGCTTCTCAAAATGATGATGCTCCTATAGTTCGTTAGGACAATGGGAGAACATCACAGCAGACTCCTGAGTTACGTCAAAGCGAAAGAGGATTGTTTCCCGAAGATACTTCTATATTGAGGGACAGACAGTCTCTTGCGTTGCGGTTGATGATGATGAACTTGATTCTTATCAGGATACATTATTATCTTCTAACTTTGCGATCGAAATGCGGATTTACAAGTTCTCAGACTTTATTCTTCTCTATGGAAGTGATATCTTTGTCCATAGCAGTCACTCAATCGGCCGAGTTAGAAGATAATAATACATCCTGATAAGAATCGAGTTCATCATCATCAACCACAATGTAAGAGAATGTCTGCCCCGCAATATCGAAGTATCTTCGAAGAATTAATCCTCTTTCGCTTCGACGTAACTCAAGAGCCTGCTGTGATGTGATGTTCTCCCACTGTTCTAACGAACTATAGGAGAATCAACATTTTGAGAAGCAGAACTCCCACTCTCCTGAGATACATCGCGTATTTCAAAAAATTCTATTGAAACCTTTTGCTTCATTCGGCTGGGGTATTTATCTTCGACGAAAGTCACGTCCCGAGATTTTATCTCAATCCATCGTCCATGGTCTTCATAAACTAGAACGTATCCCTTTGAATGCATGTGGTACTTATGAACATGCATTCAATGATTTTACTATTAAGTTTACCTTTATGCGGAACATGTAACAAAACATATCCCAAAGATCCCCAAGGGCGTAGGTTGGCTAGAGAATGAATCCTCCCAGACCACATCTCATATGAGGTCTTAGGAATGGATTTGTATGAGACTATATTAAGGACGTAGACGGCTGTTAGCAGTGCGTATCCCCAGAATGTGGGTAGAGAGATGGCTTGTGCCATCATCGATCTTACCATGTCCAATAGTGTCCTATTCTTTCTCTTGTAACACCATTTTGTTGTGGAGTGTAAGACATTGTGTACTGCCGAACAATGCCAACGTTTTCATAATATGATTTAAACGTTTCGGATGTATACTCGCCACCTCTATCAGATCGAAGGATTTTAATCTTTTTCTCAAGTTGATTTTCTATATCAGCTTTATATTTAAGAAAATAATCAAAAGCCCAAGATTTGTGTGAGATGAGATGCACATATCCATAGCGTGAGTAATTAGGGCTGAAAGTCGGGCGGGTTGGGTCGGGTTGGTGCTCAACCCTAACCCAACCCAAGCTTCCCATACCTCAACCCTAACCCAACCCAACCCAACCCAACCTTGGGTTGGGAATTCTCAACCCAAGCCCAACCCAAGCGGGGCTCGATCGGGTTGATCGAGTTGGTCGGGTGTATACGTGTTAATATTTTGTTATTACATTAGTTTATTATTTCAATATAGGACTTATTTTTTGTATCTATGATTTATATTAATTATATATGTGATTATTCATCATGAAAAACTTCATTTTTTTCTTTAAAAAAACAAGCTAAAATATAGGACAACTACTCCTTTAAAAGTTAGGTAGCATAGCACCCGATTTCTTTGGGAGAGAGATCTGGCATATTTTTTAGCTTGAGTCCTTGGAAATGACGTGGACAAATGAGACCCGACATCACTAGTGTGCCTTTGACACAAATGATCTATACTCAATTATAATTTATAAGTAGCTTATATATTGATCGGGTTCGGGTTGGGTCGGGCAACCCGAGACCTCAAACGAGCCCAACCCAAGTTTTATCGGGTTGGTGTTTGTATAGCCCAAGCTTGAGATCAGACCCGATATATTCTGCTCGAGCTCAACACAATGTCGGGTCGGTCACGGGTCAGTCGGGTTGAACCCGCCCAACTTTCAGCCCTATGAGTAATCGTCAATGAAAGTTACAAAATATTAACATCAATTTCTAGCATGTATATTGAATGGTCCACATATATCTGAATGGATTATCTCTAGTGGGCCTTCAGACCTAGCCGCATTAGACCTAGCCGCATTAGAAAATTATTTTTTGAAGTCTTCCGGAACACACAATGTTCATAAAATGACAAATCAATTTGGATAAGGAATCTAACAGACCAGAATGTATTAGTCTTGTTATACGATCCTTTCCGATGTGACCTAACCTCACGTGTCATTTTAGAGATTCAGATATTACAGTTTCATTCGACATAGCAGAAAAGCAATATGTGCATTATCACTATTTATGTCCAGAATAAATAAATCTGAAATTAAATTTCTCCATGCAAAGATGAGGTTATTTAGTCTCAAAGAAACTCGTGTTTCGGAAAAACGAATGTCAAAACCATCATTTAACAACTTAAAAACAAAAATTAAATTCCGACGCATGCCTGGTGTATAAAGAGTGTCATGGAGGATTATTGTTTGCCCTATGAGCGTACAAAGATGGTAAACGTCAATCCCTAGTACATCTTCAACAGCGTTATTTCCCATATATACCTTGTAACTTCCCTTGGATACAGGTCGGAATTCCTCGAATCCTTGACGACTTCGTGTCACTGCTTTGTTGCGCTTGAATCCAAAATCCACTCGTTAGATATAGTATCAACGAAAAGTATTTCAGAACAAACGCATATATATAAAGTATCTACTGATTTAGGAATTACCGTCTTTTAATGGGCACACTGTCGAGTATAATGACTGGAATTTCTGCAAACGAAGCACATTATGATAGCATTTTTTGCTTTTTCTTTCCATTTCCCTTCTTGAGATTTGGAGGAGGTGTTGCGGACTTTTGTTCTTGGTTATGCTTTTTCGCATTCTTTCGAGCTTTGCTTTGAATCGTTCTTGTTAGTTTTCCGCTTCTGGGTCTCTGCTGTAAATGCCTTGGCCGAACCTGGCTGAATTGCATTCATTTAAACGTATCGTACCAAATGGGTACAAAAGTTTCTGAACATAGTGATAGAATTAGTATGGTCCAGAATTTTTTTGATTGAGGCTCAAGATTCAGGAAAAGAACGGTGCATTGTTATTATCTTTTAATTTTCAGTCAATTTGCACCTAATATTCCTAAGGACACCTATCATCTGCTCCATCTTACGGATATGATCTTTGACGGGGCAGCCGACTGACATCCTATACTCCTGGAATTCTAATTCATTGCCCGAACTTTCGCATCTGACTTCTGCGCATAAGCATTTGTCAGTGCTTCCCAGATTCTTTTAGCGGTGTCATGCACTTCATACGTTAGTATGAGTTCTTTATGCATAGATTTGTCTTCTAATCACAAAGCGATAGGTAATAAGTGAGTACTAAAAAAAAAGGCAGATGATACAGTGGATAAGTACAAAGTACGATTAGTTGCTAAAAGTTTCACACAAAAAGAAGGCATTGATTATGAGAAAATTTTTTCATCTGTTACAAAATTCTCCTTAATCCGCATGATCTTGTCCATTATCACAAGTTTAAACTTAGAGTTATATCAGATGGATGTAAAAACCGCATTATTAAATTGTGACTTGGATGAAGAGATATACAACAACATCCCATGGGTTATATGGACAAAAAATATCCAAAGAAAGTCTGCAAGTTGTTGAAAAATCTATTTATGGGCTGAAGCAATCTTCAAGATAGTGGTACATGAGGGTTCCACTTAGCCATCACTACTTTTGGATTCATAATGAGTTAAGAAGATCATTGTGTATACATGAAACGGTCTGAAAGATCTTTTCTGATACTATCTCTATATGTAGACGATATCCTGCTAGTTGGTAATGATATGCAATTGTTAATATTGACTAAAGATTGACTATTTATCGAACTTTGAGATGAAAGATCTCGGTGAAACCAATTTTATTCTTGGGGTAAAAATCATAAGGGATCGCACTAAGAAATTTTTAGGCTTGTCTCAAGTCCTTATATACAAAAGATCTTAGAGCGGTTTAAGATGAAAAAAAAAAAATTGTTGAAACCCCTATGGATAAAGCTATCAAGTTAGACAGAAAATCGTGTCCCCAGACTGAAGCCGAGAAATGAGTTATGTCCTTAGTACCTTATGCAAGTGTAGTAGGGAGTTTAGGAGTTTATGTATGTTATGCTTTGTACCAGATCGAATATTAGCTATTATGAGTAACCCGGGATAGTTTCATTGGCAAGTCGTCAAACGTATATTCCGTTATCTTAGAGGAACAAAAGACTTAATGTTGTATTATGAAGGCACGAGTCTCGAGCTCAAAGGATATTCTGATGTTGCTTAGGGTAATGATGCCGACGAGGGAAAGTCTACTTCAGGATATGTCTTCTTACTCGGAGGGGGAGCTATCTTATGGTGAGTAAGAAACAGACATTCACAGCTCTTTCATCTATGAAAGCCGAGTACATTGCATGTTGTGCTGCAGTTCAGGAGTGTGTATGAGTTCGTAGATTTTTACTAGGTCTAGGTATTGTACCGAGCGTTCGTCAGCCTATATCGTTGAAGATAGACAATACTTCTGCCATTGACTTGACAAAGGACCCTAAAACCACCAGAAGTCTGAGCACATTGAGATCGAGTATCATTACGTCCGTGATCAAGTGAGAGATAAGAAGGTCGCCCTCAGCTACATTTCTATTAAGGATATGATGACTGATCCCATGACGAAACCTATAGCAAGAGATCTATTTCAAGTTTACGTTAGGCAGATGAGATTGAGGAAAGCTTAAGTGATAAGCTTGTATCTAGTACCTTTGATATTTCTTTAACGAATAATATATTCTATTTATTCGGTATTGAGTACTTATATTAACTAGGTAAGTAAATCATCAACATTTATCATGAGATCGTGTGTAGGATTTCTATTTTTTATCGGCAGGCTGGTTACCCACTTGTACGGGTTGACCAACCTTGAATGTACAAAAGAGGTACATTTAGGGTGATGTTTATACACTAAGATATGAACTTCTCTTTATTGTGAATAATAAAAGATGAGGATATGAGTGAATTGTATCCGTCTACAATCTAAAAAGATTGAAGATGATGAGACTGATCAAGTCGAATAACATAATCACACCATTACTTTTCATGCGATCAATGTTATGGCCTGAATTAATAGCCATGTTATAAGGTTATAAGATGAAAGTACATCAATAGAATGACCTACGTATTGTAAACCCGATATACACATAATATTGTTTACTTTACGACATGGATTGTAGCCACGTGCTGGGACCTTTTACCTACAGATTGTTTTGATTCGATCTAATCATTGCAACGTGCGAGGAGCCAGTCCCGTAGGTGACTCTTTGTGTCCTTAGCCACCCTCCTCTTATGTATAGGAGGATGAGATTGAGCGTCGCTATTTTAGTGTAGTATAATGAAAGGTCCTTGATGGCCAGACTCAGTCTAGTATGCTAGGAAAACAGCTTGATTGATTCCAAATTACACATCTACATGGGGAAGATCCTGTGACAGCTACACCAAGTTTCTAAATCTATAAATACGTACTTGAAGACTTATCCGCCGGTAGTATCGAGTTTTTTTATTAGACTTTTGCAAACAATATTCTTTCTTAAAGTATTGCTTTAAATTTATTTTAGTCGAAGTTTGTGAAAAATCGAGTTTTCAGAATAACTCGATAAGTTGGATAAGTGCGTATGTTGGCCGAGTAAGTTAGTATCAGAGGGAGTTAACTCCATCCGGTGTGGTCATACGGAGTAGGATAGGCATTGCAAAGCTTGAGTTATTGAGTACTAGTTAGGTGGTCACTTAGTACTTTAATACCTATGAGAAGATTACGGTGATCCAGCTGGTCTCATGCCTCTGATTCTTTTGATCGTGATGTTTAGTTTTGATTGTTATTAGGCGAGT